>QEPC01004991.1:203458-216210 GCA_003113815.1 Sphenodon punctatus | reverse complement strand
CCCCTCCCCACCAAACCTCCCAGTACTCCCTCCGCTCTCACCAGGGGGAGTCCCTGGGTCCACCCCCCTTTTAACCCACCCCTTACCTACAACCCCTACCCTACCACCCTAGCCCTGTACAAAAAGCCCGCAAAATATAATAACAGCCCCCTGCCACCCCCTGCAGCCCCCGAAGTGCCCTAAAAGTGCCGCGCCCTTTGGTCATGGCCCTTCGGCCGTGAGCCTGCGGCTCAGCCGCTGGTCCCGGGGTTTTATAGCCCCCAGCTACTTCCGGGTGGTTCCTGCCTTAACTTAAATGTCATGTAAACAGTACAGACATTGTATAGTCTCAAATATTGTGCTCACTTACAACTTAGGCTCCATGCACCCACACTTTTGCTTGGTCTTTCAGCCCCAATCTGTTTCCTCTGCAAGTTAGGAGAAAAACTGAAACTGAGGAGAGCAGTGGGAAAGGTGGAAGCTATGTTCTTGTAATAGGGTTGGGGAGAATGGAAAGAATGTGGACAGCAGATGCTACTGGTTGTTTGCAAGCAGATTATAACTACTGGGGTCAGATTTGGTTAAATACTGGGATTAGGAACATTAAGGAGGCAGGGCTAACCTTGCTGTTTTCTGCCTTGGTGATACCCTTAGATTGTAAGATTAAGGCCCGATCATCAAAGGGGCTTAAAACTGGTTTTAAAAAATGCGCATTATTTAAAAAACACATTCATAACGGTTTTGACTTTTACACGATCATGGCAAATGTGCATTTTAAATGGTTTAGGTGATTAAACGAGCATTAAAACACGTGCATTTTTCACCAATCATGCACAGATTTGTCTTGTCTAAAAGCGGCCTAGGTGGTGTTTTTTGATGTGGGAGTTCATCCCACTGTTAGTGAAGCATCCCTTTTGCTTTCCATGGCTGATGCATTTCCCACAATGCTTCACCTCTCCTGCATGACCCCTCATCTTCCTAAAGTAAGCCCATATAGTCAACCTGTGGTGTGCTCCCGCATTCCTGCCACTGCTGGGGACTGATGACTTTGGCTGTGATCTCATGCTCTGCGGACCATGCTCACAGGTGCGTATATGCAGAGCTACGCGGAAACTGCGCAGATCTGCATTGTGCGCAAGTGCGTGTGCACCATTGTCAACGCACCCCCCCAAAGAAGACGAGGACACCTTGAATGGGTTTAAATGGCCGCACTCTTTATTGAACCATAAAAAGGGGGAAGGGGTAACCCTCCCACTTCCCCCTTTTAACTGGGGTCCTATCTATCTCCTATCTCTAACTGTTACCCATTCCACAGGAGGTTTCCTTCCCACACCCGGAACTAACTGGTCTACCTGTCGACCTCTTTAATATCATCGGGTTAAGCCCGAGGGAATCCTCCTGTGCCCTAACTTCCCCAACTTTGTCAACCTACCCCCTACCCCGACCACTGGGTTTCCCCGGGCTGTGGGTTGTTCGTATCTGCCCCTTTTGCCCCTGAGGGCGGGGTTTAAACAACAACAAGGGTGAAGGCACCGTAACCTACTGTTTGGTACATGGTTCTCCCAGCGGGTCCAGCTGCTCACCTCTCACCCTTGGGCTGACCGTACAGTGGGCCGCACTCAGCAGCTATGCATGGCCTATGCCCATCCCTTAAGGAGATGTTTCTATTCAATACTATGCTATCAACTATAATGTTTAACCATTGGCCTGAACTCAGCCTACTGCCACCAAAAACCGCCAGCTTTGCTTGACTGGTTTGCAGTCCACAAATCAACTTCAAGGATTTCTTCAAGGCTGTGTTTCAGGGCCCCAAGTTATAGATTAGCACCAGCATCCAATAGGTGGACCCCATCGCTCCTAAATAGCTCATCTCTGTCATAACTAATTTCTTTTTGACTGATAACGTACCCTCCGGCTCTTTGCAGCCAGGCCCCAATTTTCCTTCCGTTCCCGCAGAGTTGACTCGTCTGAAAGAGAAATCAGGGTTATTCTGTCGTCCTGGGGATCCCATGTGACCCCACCTCCATGGTTCTGTGTTCCTAACATACTGGCGATATGCGCTGGACCACCATCCTCCAATTAGTTGTATTTTCTTCCCGGGGAGACCTATACTTGCTGCGACTGACACAGTCCCTATTCTGAAAGAATGGGCGGAGTAGCAACCCAGATCGAGGCCAACGTTCTTATTACACATGGCAAGGACTGCACCAAACTGATACCTGGTCAGTGGGGTGCCATCCCTATGGAGAAACAGCGGGCCCTCCGCCTGTGGGCGGGATGCCAAATACAGTTTCATTGATTCCACCGGGCATATACTGCCATCCTCCAAAGGACAAAGCCTCACCACTCAGCCCCTTCCCTTCTGGTCAGTTTTTGACCTGCATAGATGTAAAATTAAGGAACCACCTTGCCAGTCCACATCTTGAATCTGCAGGGCCACCCCAGACCGATCCGACTTGGACTGAGGGACTATTTCACTGATCCGAAAAGCCCCAAACAGCACCACATGAAACACTGCCCTGAAGAGCACCACTTCGCTGGTAGAGTGACACATGGTAAGTAGGGCGTGACTAACTACCTTAAGCAGCTGGGGGGTAATAGGGGCCCTGGCATCCGCTGTCCGGGGGGTCTGCCTAGCCCAACTCTCCTTTAAACGGCTTATGAAAAAGCCTTTATCAGGAGAGGGGTAACCGTCCAGGTGGCTTGTAAATGAGATGGTCGATACCTTTCCCGCTATCGTCCCGGGTGCCAAACCTTGTTGCCTGAGCTGTAGGGTGAATTGAAGTATGTGCCCGTTGGGGATGGGGAAACCGAGTTCCCAACCTTTCCCCGAGTTCCTTTCCCTGAGTTCCCAACCTTTCCGTAAATGCCGCTTCTTAAGCCTGCCTTGTTCTGGGCGCGAGGGATCCCTGCACTGCATTATATAATTCTATAATCCAAGGCTCCATATGTTCCTTGGAAATGGGTCGGGGTCCTCCCTGGCTTCTGGTGCTAGCTGGCGAAAATGGTCTGTCTGAAATCAAGAAAGGGCATCGGCTATGCCGTTATCAATCCCGGGCACGTGTTTGGCCACGAACAATATGTCTTCCTGTAGGCATTTAAGCACAAAGTGCCTAACCAGCCGCATAACCCTTTCCGATTTCAAGGACAGTTTGTTGATGACATGGACAACTGCCATGTTGTTGCAGCAGAATAGCACCCTTCTATTTGGCGAATTCCGGTTCCCACAATTCCACCGCCACTACTATGGGAAAAAATTCCAGGAACGTCAGATTGCGGGTCAGGACCTGTGCTTCCCATGCTTCCAGCCATGGGGCTATGCACCATTTCCCTCTAAAGTACACCCCGAAACCGTGGCATCCTGCCACATTGGAGTGGATCTGAAGCTCCACCTCCAAAAGGAGTCACTGCCACCAGAAACTCACTCTGTTATAGCCCCAGACGAAAGCCTCCCAGGTTGCCAGATCCTCCCGCATTGTCTTTGTCATGCGGACATGCTGGTGCGGGGGCTGGTCGCTTCCTATTTGGGCATATAAACGGGACATGAATACCCTCCCAGGTGCGATGACTCAGTAGGCAAAGTTGAGGCTGCCTGTGAGGGATTGCAACTGTTTGACCGTTACCTTAGGGGCTCGCGCTACTGCTACCACCAGCTCCCTAAAGACCTGTAGCTTATCCTCTGGCAATCTAGACAAAGAGCGTTTGGTGTCAAGCTCGATGCCGAGATATGTCAGTCTAGTCGTTGGTCCCTCTGTTTTCTCGGGCGCCAATGACACCCCCAGTTCTTTGGTCACTTCCTGAAATGTGCGCATTCCCCGCATGCACTCTGGCATCCCAGCCCTTCCTGCGAAGAGGAAATCATCTAAATAATGCGTTATCGAGCTCCGCCCCGCACGTTGGCGCGTGATCCACTCCAGAATGGTACTAAACTTTTTGAAGGCTGCACATGAGATGGAACATCCCATGGGCATTGCTTTATCAAAGTAAAATTTACCCTGGAACTCCATTCCCAGGAGTTCGAAGTCCTCGGGATGGACGGGCAGAAGCCAAAACGCAGACTTGATATCGCACTTTGCGAGAAGGGCCCCCCTACCGCAGGCGCACACCATTTTGACCAGCAAGTCAAATGATGCGTACCTCACGGAGTACAGCTCAGGCAGGATCGCATCATTCACTGACTCCCCTTTAGGGTGGGACAAGTGGTGGATCATGCAAAACTCCCCCGAGATCTTTTTCGGGACTATGCCTAGAGGGGATATTCGCAGGGTGGGAATAGGAAGTTCATCAAATGGACTCTGAATCCTACCCTCCTTAACCTCCTTGTCCAGCTTTTGTTGGACCAGCTGCTCATTTCCCCTTGCGGACTTCAAATTTCAAGCTCCTAAATGATAACGAGGGCCCTCGGTTGGAATTCTGAAACCCTGTCTGAATCCTTCCTTGAGGCTACCACTGTAGCCTCAAGCCTTGGTCTCCTCTGTCCCCAAGCAGCTATCCCATTCCACCAGTTCAATCATTACCTGGTGGGCCTCCCCTTCCCAGGTATTTTAATTCTCCAGAGGCTGGAGGGCCTCCCTACCTAGGTATTTTAATCTGCTCTTGTCCCCTTTAGACCCCTCCATCCTCATCAAGAAGGTGTGGGAGCTAGGTCCTCCCTGCCATTCCCAGATCCCAGTCTCGGCTCCCCTATGTTGTGTGCCTGTAACCCATGATGCTGTATGTATTCAGCCACTCTCAATGCCAGTCTCCTTTTCCCAGGGCTCTCAACACTTTCTCATATATTTTACTCATTCTGCCATGAAGCAGCTCTAACCCCGAGGACTCCCTCCTTCCTTGTATTTCCTGGATTGGCGCTGGAGGTCCACGAGATTCTCACTCACTAGGGATGTGCTTGCGCTGCTCATTGGCCAGCGATACATCCATCAGATACTGCTGAGCTGCTCGCCCCCCCCCCCCAACACAGGCACAGTTCAATAGTTCAACCCTGTTTAGGGCTCAGAGATGTTTGCTCCCTCCTCCCCTCTCCACATTTTTCTTCCAAAACCCAACTGCCACAGCACTAATAATAATGACAACAATAATGACATTGTCATTTTTGTTTTCATTTTTGTTATTGTTATTGTTATCGTTTTTGTTATCGGTATCAGTATCAGTATTCTCAGTTGTCATTTTCATTAACATTATTGTTATTCTCAGTTGTCGTTTTCATTATTGCAATGATGAAAATGAACACAATTTTTGTTATAATTATTGTAATAATGAAAATGACATGCACACACCTATTTACTGGAGACTTCCTTCCAATGGCTGAAACCCCTGCTTTGTCATGGTGATCTCATGGGGGTGCCTCTCTGGAGTACCTGGCTCCGACCTGACCAGCCTCTCCTGCATCGTGCATCAAAGGTGCTCCTGGAAGCTCCCACTGACGTTTTTCTGCAAACCACTGAATCTTCTGTTCCACAGATGCCACAAACTTCATGCTTTTCTTGCTGCCCTGGCAGTGGGTGCACTCCACCCCTCATGTCTCTCTTCAGCACCTGGCATGACCTTTCCCAAGGGAGCTCACACAGGTACAATCTTTCTGTCTTAACCCTCAGCTCAACCTTACCCTAGGGAGCTGTCAGGGTGCATTCCTCCTCTAACTTGACCTTTCACAAGGGAAATTCCAGGTGCACTCCTCAGTACCATGCCCAGGTATACCTTATTCCTGCATAGGATCATCCCCTTTCAATAAGACTGTATGGTGGCAGAGAGTAGAGTAGAGCACAGCAAATGCCGGCACAGAGTAGAGAAGTAATCTCCTACATAGGCCCTTTTCACACAGACATTCCAACACTAATAAAATAGATGTTATATTTTATTATACATGTTGCAGGGCACCCATAGAGTACACCTATAACCCTGCAACATGTATAATGAAATGTAAAACCCATTTTATCAGTGTTAGAGTGTCTGTGTGAAAAGGATCATTGTTTGGACATAGGCCATTTTCACATGGGCCGCAGTAAGTGTGGGGAGAGGTGAAGGTGGCGGTGGGTGGGCAGCGTGTGATTCCTCTTGGTGCACACCTATCTCCACCCATGGAGCAACCACCATTCTGGGAAATTGTTCTGTGGGTGTGTGTTGGGTGGAAATGGGTGGATTGGGGAGTGCCCCACCACCACCCGCGGCATTCTCATGGACGTCGCCCCACCGCACACCCTCCCTGCCTCCCTGGCATTCGCATGAGCACCCCCCACACACGTGGGGGGTATCTTTGGGGAAACGGTCACAGACAGACAGGCAGAAACACACTATAGATACACACACGTAACATATTCTTAAAAAATATTTCCCCCATTTTCTATTTTTTCCCTAGTTTTCCAAAAATATTACTGATTCCTTGATAATTGTTCATGTTTGCAAAAAATTTCAAGTGTCAACTCCCCCACCCCGAAAGAGTCACATTGTAATAACCTTTTAGCCAAAAAGCGGACAAATTGCTTGAAATGTTCCAAAACATTCATGAAAATTGGAGATGTGCTGGTTTCCTTGGAAAGGTTAAAAAAAAAATCAAGAAATAAAAATATAACCAAAAAAAATGCTTATACTTTTAAAAAGCAAAACAATTTAACAAACTCTACTTAGGACCCAGTTGGGGCTGGAGCTGTAGATAAATTTTGGCATAAAGATAGGTTTACAACTGTGTGTTAGATCAATGGTAATAGGAGTTTATATGAAAGTGTCTACAGAGAGGCAAGTGCAAATATGCTGCACAAATAAACCTTAAAAGCCTCTTTCCTTCAAGGTGTAGTTCTACTTTATTGAGTATCTATTAGTTTAAAAGCAATAGGCTGTTGAAAGTGTCTATTGTGCTTGCCACTTAATCATAAACCACAACTATTATGAGTGCTACTAATTAGTCTGAAGTTTTAAAATATTATTTTTCTAACTTTTTTATTCTTTCCTGCCAAAAACCTTTTCAGATTCATGAACCCAAATTCTGCTATATCAGCAATTTGAAGGCCTAATGCACCATAGTGCAAAAACTTCTTCAGAGTTGACTGCATGTAGCATTAACTCCATATACATTACTAGCAAAGAAAAATAACTCAGTTTGGGACTTGGTTCTGTAAAGCAGAGATGAATTGGGTAGTGGATTTCCAACCAGCAGGCATGCGGGCATCCCCAAATACCTGTGCAGATCTTTGGTGGGTAGCCACATACCTAGGGAGCATACTCAGACCTTGCTTGTCTGAGGCTGCTTTTAGATGTGCACGGCGAACACGCTGCATAAAATCACGCTGCGTGTAAATATCCTGCGTGTGGGATTTAGATGTGACATTTTTGAACGTTAAAGTCGGTTATGCATTCTTTTAAAGCCGCAAATTAAATACCTTGATATCTGGGCATCATCATCAGAAGACTAGGTGGCAGCAGTGATCAAGTAGGGGTGTACAAATCAGTTTCATTTTTAGAAAAATCTTGTTTTTGTTTTCATAATAAAAAAATTGAAAAAAATATAAAAGGAAACAATTGTTTTTTTCATTATTATTTTCATTATTGTCTAGCTTCATTTTGGAGGGGAAACCTGGTAAACAACTTATGGGAGGGGATGCAGGAGCAGGCATCATGGAGCAAGGAGACATGATTGACATCTCCACCGATGAATGGGCATTGCAAATACATCCCAGACAGCGGTATGGCATAGTTTGCTAAATGCTTTAAGCTTCCCAGAACCAATCACGGAGTACTGAGAAAGCTTTGTATTGCCACAGTCAGACTGTTTCTGGGTTAGTCTCTTGTTGGTCAGGTGGCGTCTACAGAACATTAGTGCTCTCTAGCAAAAATCTTCCCAAGACCTCACTGTATCCTCTTCCCTTCCTCAAACCAATAATTCCACAATCCCCATCCTCACACTACCCTTATCCTCCAAATCCAATCCCAGTACATTTAATCCTTACCATATAGGATTATAGATAGAATATATTAGGATTATATTATTATATGATAGAGAGAATTAATAAGTTATACACACACCATGAGGAAGAGAAGGAGAGTGAGCTCTGGACGTTGGACAATCAAGGCAGGGCCAGGTGGCCCTTCAGGCACAGGAAGAGGGCATAGACTTGGAGGGGTTGGCATTTTTGCCCCTGCCAGACCACACACCCCCAACAGTAAATGTCCAGCCTTTCCCTCCCTGCAACTGCAGCACTTCTTGGGGGAAGAAGCCGCAAGTGACTGAGATGTTGAGTTGATGGCAGGTATTGATGGTCAAGGCAGAAACCCTCAGCCTTCCACCAGCAGTGGCACTGGAGGGGTGTGTGTGTGCAATGAAAGGTGCAGCACTGGCAGCACCAATGTGGGGGCATATGTGGGTAATGCTGTAGACAAAGTCTCTTTGTCCATAAGGGGACCACAGGAGCAGGACATATCAGGCCCTCAGTAGGAACAACTGGGATGTCCTTCTCCTCACTCCCCAGGTCCTCCACCAAAGGGCTATAGTGGGAGGAAGCCTGACCCCATGCTGCTGCTGCCAGATTGGGGGTTCTGGGGAATAGGCAATGATGCCATGATGCTATGAGTCAAAAAGGGGTGGAATAATGGGCTGCTTGGGATACTGCTAATGGGGGGGGGGGGTGAGCCCAAACAACTCTTCAGCCAAATCCTGCCCAACTGCAGTTGTCCCCTAGAGGGTGGTACCGGGGAGGGGGAAGCCTGCCCAACAGGACAGGTGGATGCTCCTGAAGAGAAACTGCTGATTTTTCCTCTATCTGCTGCAGCCTGGTTGAGGCGTGAGTGTGAAAGCTGGGTCTACTTTGAGTAGACCTGTCTCATTAAGGGGAAAGGGATGTAGCAGGGAGGAGGCTTTTGGGGCACTGGCCCTTTAAGGGAAGTTGCCCTAGTGGGGGAGCTGCATGTACTATCTGAGGCCCAGACACTCGAGTGAATTTGAGGATATTTTTTATTTATTCATTTTTCACATTTCTACCCTGCCCTTAGCCGTAGACTCAGGGCAGCTTACAACATTACAAATATAAAATGCAATAAAATACATCCAAATATCTTAAAACCCCAACCACCCACTCACCCCATCTTTTATCCCCCACCTACCAGCCATCAACTCATTCCAAATCCCCCTGTCAATCCCACCCAACCCTATCCCTGCCTGCCAAATGCCTGGCCAAACAAAAAGGTCTTACATCTCCTCTGGAAGACGAGCAGGCTCGGGCTTAGACAGATCTCCAAGGGGAGGCAGTTCCATATGTGTGGGGCAGCAACCAAGAATGCCCCCACACACACACCTTCGCTGTAACAACTTCACGGGCAGTTGGCACTCGCAAGAGTCTGATGCCTCACACCTGGGCTTAGGCATGGCTAGGTCAGCCCAAAACCTATAAAGCCTGAGTGGGGCTTAGAAAGAGACCATCGAGAAGCAGGAGCTGGGTGGAATCTCTGTTCCAGAGACAATGCAGCCCAGAGCTGAGGGCTGTATTTGAATTAGGGTTGGAGAGAGAGGAGCCTAGGGCGTTGTCGGAAAGCCAGAGGGTTGTTGCCTGACTTAAAAATCTCAGGGTGAAATCCTATGGCCTGTGTAAGCTGCCTGCAGGCGCAGGCCAGAATGTGCATGCTCAGGCGTGTACGTGTGCTGCATACGCAGCACAGTCACACAGGCAAAAGATGCAACCTGGACCCATGCAGCCCCTGAGCCCACACACTCCATGGCCCAGAGGATGAGGCAGGCATGGCTCCTGCTCCATCCCCTGGACTGCGGTGTGTGGACTCGGGGTTTGCATCAGGCCAGGTTGTGCCTTTCGCCTATGTGGCTGTGCTATGCAAAAATCCAGAGCTTGTGGCATGTGTAGGGGGTCAGCATACGTGGGACATAGGATTGGGCCCTCATTCTAAAGCCATTAGCCTGGCAACAACCCTCTCACATTCTCAGTTCTCTCTGGGAGCACTCCTTAGCTCCTCTCTCTCCAACCCTGGTTCGAATACAGCCTTCAACCGTGGAGGGCTTATATTGTGCATAAAAGACACTGTGGAGCTGATTCTTATGAGGACCTGGATCTTTGAGGTTGGAGTCTGCTGATACTCACCCCATAAGGCCCTACCCCATTACAAAAGGCTAGGTTGTATGCTTGTGTATCTGTTATAATTTGTCCATCAGCTTCTTCATGTTGTACAACAATAATTCACTAACCTGATGCATGTGAACATTTGTTCTCTAGCCAAGTCTGTTTTTCCTCACAAATTGTATTTTTAGCACAGGTGCTAGAGGCCTCTGCTTCTAATGTGAAACATCCCAGCTTCAAACTCCACTAATGACCATGGTGTCTACATTTCTGAGCCATGGTGACTTAGGCTTCTTGTTCATGTTACCTTGAGCAGTGATTCTCCCGGCAGCAAATCTCCCATCTGGGAATCTTAAGTCAAGCTCAACATGTGGGGTTAAAAGCACAATCATCCGGATCATACGACTTCTTTTCTTACAAATGACAGGACTGGATTTTGAGCCCTGTCATTTGTAAGAAAAAAAGCCGCATGACGCGGATAATTAATTATGCTTTTAACCCCATGCCGAGTTGTCCATAAGATTCCCAACTGGGAGATTTGTCACTGGGAGAATCGCCGTTCAAGGTAACATGGGCAAGCAGCCTTAGACAAAGCAGCATTGACTTTATGTGGCATACATGCTTGACTAAAATTTCATTTTCCATTTGATGGGTATTTGAATGAATGAATGAATGAATGAGGGAGGCAGGTTATGGAAGGAGAAGGCGAGCATACCAATTTTTTTAGACAAATTAGTCAGTGTTTGCATTGATCTAAGATTAAAGTACAGACTAAAAAATGTTAAAGAACTGAAAGGTTTAAACAAAAAAAAATCTACTGCCCCCCAAATCAATTAATTGTGTTGAAACTGTGCTGAGATTTTGGAGTATTTAAATATTTAACTGGTTGGCTGATCAGGTAAAATCATCACTATCAATTGATTAAAAATGTAATCAGTCGACAACCCTAACAATCCTATTTTGAAAAAATGAAAACAACCCCAACCTCAAACCTTATGGAGAAGATTTTCTGTTGGTAAAGTATGTGTCGCTGATTTTTATCCTGTCTAGTTATATTTGCCCGGATCTAATGTCTGCACGTGCCTGTGGCATGCACATGGACCGAAGCTGCAATCGCGAACATGCACATAGTGCATGCATGCAGGGGAGCTGAGGGAAAGTCCCCCACCTACCAACCTCATTGCCACTATAGTGGCTCCTGCAGCACCACTACTACCTCTTCCAGTTTCAGTGGAGTCGGGAAGTGGAGGGACTTTCTCAGGGCTACCCTGAATGTGTGCACTATGTGCATGCATGCAATAGTTTTAGTCCATGTACGCACCAGAGGCACGTGCAAACCTTGAATCAGACCTATAGTCCACACCTAATTCCCTATCTACAATATTTAATTATTTAAAATATAAACTAACCTAGACATTGTGTTACACTTTTAACCTTCTCCTTTTTCATAACTCCAGGTCCCATATTTCATAAGGAGTTTCCGTATAAGATGTTAATCAGGAATTGTTGCTGAAATTTTCTAACATAATACACTATACATATGATGCGGAGTGGCAGTCTTTACTCACATGTCACTAAATGGCAGTGACAACAAAATTAGGTAGGTACAAAGGTGCTGTGCACCTTTTGCACAAGAGAAGGCAGGAATGTAGAGTATGGCCTTGGGTCTCATGGCCAGGGAAGGCATCCATTACTAAAAGTGATCTAAATGGTCAGTTAAACATAGTTATGAATACATTTCTGTGGGGGTTTTTTAAAAAAAAATATTAAAAACCTAAATATATCCATATACAATTTTTAGATGTAAAAGATGGGTTAACACCAATATTACCGAGTAAAATTGCAAACTTAGTTACATAGAGGGAGGTGGAACTGACGAGTTATAGAAAGTTTAAATCTCATTAGGAAGTGCTAATTAGTGTTTTTGAAAAATAAAGGTGTGGGTAATCCTGAGTTTTGCATGTTTTCTGACAACACTTGAAATAGCAGCTTCCTTCCACTGGAGAGCATTGTTGCTCTTTGCATTAGGAGCTTTGTTGCTTATCGTCATGAGTTGGGATAGAAGAATTCACTTTTTAAATAGGAGGATTTATGAGCAGTAGAAATAGCTTCCAGCTTCTAGATTTTTTAATGTCACATTTTCTGTATAAAGCCTTGATTTTTTAAATAGAAAGATACCAGAAATGGGGTTTATTTCTGACATTGCCCTAAAGATGAAATATCATTCCATTTGTTTCAACATTACGTATACATAACTACATAGGCCAAGTGTGGGAACCCCCAGCCCATGGGCTAAACATGTCCCTTAGCTAATTTTGATCTGGCCTCTTTCCAGTTCCCATATCCCGCCTCTACCCTTGATGAAGCATGCCCAGGATGTAGGAGCCTGCTGTGGGGATCTCTCTCTCATCTCCCCCCCACCTGGACTTACCTGCTTGCGGGTGGTGCCGGGGGGGGCTGGTTTCCTCGCCACCGCTGCCGGCACCGTCACCGTCACCGCCGCCACCGCTTCCATTCCTGCCGCCGCTGGGGCCGCCGCCGCTGCTGCTTCGTCCCCGCAGGATACCTGCGGGGACAAAAAGAACAACACAAACTGTGAGTTGGGGGCAGGGGGGGGAACGCAGAGGGCAGCCACGTGGGCTGTCCTGTCCCCTCCCCCCCCACCCGGAAGTAGCAGGGGCTAAAAGCCCAGAGCAGCGGCTGGAGCCGCAGGCTGCGGCC
>QEPC01004991.1:182507-199373 GCA_003113815.1 Sphenodon punctatus | reverse complement strand
GGTGGTAGGGCCGCGGCTGTGGAACTCCCTTCCGGAGGAAGCTCGCCTGGCCCCAAGCCTTTTGACATTTCGGCGGAACTGCAAGACCTGGCTGTTTGCCCAGGCCTTTGGGAGGGAGGGGGGGGTGATTTTTAATCCCCCACCTGTATATTTATTTTTATACCACCCTGTTTTATTGATATGTTTTATGATTGTATTTTAAATGTTTTAAATAGGTTTTTTTATTGTTGTTAACCGCCCCGAGCTGCTGTGCAGGATGGGGCGGTATAAAAATCTATTAAATAAATAAAATAAATAAAAAATAAAATATATACAGGTATAGGCCTAAGGAAAGGAAGAAGAAACTCTGAAGCAGAACACTTTAGGGAGCTCTATCATATGTGGAAATAAAAAGGTTAAACCAGACCAGCTGTGGATAGAATGTAACCATCAGCAGAGGGTTCATGTAATCTTGAGCTCAAGGACGCATATGGAGCTGCAGAGCTAGTGAAAGAAGAGCCTATGCAAACTCAAGTGGTTTTATTTGCCCTTGGGCCCCCGGATACACTTGAAGAACAGATGAGCTGGCTCCATCCAACCCACTATACTGTTCTAATCTCATGGAAAAGGGATACACGCTTTACTCTGCGTGGCCACCGGGGGTAGTGTCACATTTGATCCCACCCGCCAGATGTTACTGTGGGTGGGATCAAGGCTCTCCCTGGACCATGGCAGGATTTAGCCTGTGCTGTTACTTGGGCTTGGCTGCTCACTTGCCCCACTCAGCTCTTTTGTGTCTGCACGCACCATGCATGCGTAGATTCCACATACATCCTCTGTGCGTTGTGCAAGTGACGGGCACACCTAGGGCATAGGATTGTGCCCAATGTGTTTTCTTTTTGCAAGAATTGTCTTATCACCTTGTTATGGGTCTATATTAGGGCTGTAACTTAGGACTTGGTTTTCCTTGGTTTTTACCAAACTCAGTTTGGTTTACTGAATACCAAGCAAACCTCAAAATTGGTTTACTTGAGGTATTGAGGAACTGAATGTGGGGGGCAGGAAGGGGGCAGGAAGGGGTAGCAAGGAGGCACAGGGGCAGAAATCTCACTGAGAGGACTGGGTGTGCTGGTGAAGTCAAAGTGGAGCCAGCTTGCTACCCGCCACCGCCGGTGAGGTCTCCCTAGCACTGCAACCCCAGTGAGGTGCCCAGCACTACATGCCTCCTGGCTGTAGGTAAGGAGATATGGCCACCATCTTTTCTCTGGGAGCATGCTGGGAAATTAGAATGGCTCTCTGGGAGCATACTGGATTACATTTTCCAGCATGCTCCCAGAAAAAAGATGGAAACCAGATCTCCCGGCCTGCAGTCAAGGCATGTAGTACTGGATCATCTCACCAGGGTCTCAGCAGTTGAGGGACCTCACCAGTGAAGGCAAGCTGCCCCCACTTCAATTCCAACAGTGCATCCACTCCTCTCCATGAATTTACTGCCCATACCCCCCCCATTCCTGCCCCCTTCCTGTCCGCTGTGCCTGCCCCTCTTCCTGCCACTGAGTATTCAATAATATTACCGAGTAGCTCCCAGAAACTCGGGTCAGGTACTTGGCTACTTGGAAATACTCATGAATAATTTTTCTTCCACTCCGTTCATCCCTTACTTATATGCTGTGCCAGTGCTACTCACTGTCATGTAGTTATTTCCAGTTCATTCATGGGCCTCATGTGCTGTTGTCAGGGGCTCCCCAGTCATCAGAGGCCCTCCATAGACAGTGGCTCCCCATGTTTGAAGGCTTGTGGGTCCATTTTTTATACCAGTACTTCTCACACTCATGTTGTCATTTTGCATTTTTCATAGTCCCCAGTTTGCATTTGCCTGGGTTCAGCCCTATGCATGCTCAGGGCTAAGGGATGGATCTACAGGCCATATCCAAGACTACCATCACCCATGTAACCACACATTCTGTCTAATCATGCATACTCTATTGCTACCAGAGCAGCTGACTCTTACCAAGAACCCAGAAATTTCTCCTCACTGCAGCTCAAATAATATTTGTACTTCAGCAACAAAATAACATGGACTCTATCAATTAAACCTTTTTCAGATTTATATAACATTATCAGTGTTCAAAGTACTTTAAATTCTTACAACAATCCTATGAGGTAGGTCATCATTATGCCAATTTTACAGATGGGGAATTGAGGCCAAGAACTGTCTAAGGCTACCTAATGAGTTTATGACTAAGACAATGGGTGTTTTTACAAACACATTTCTCCTGCATGTTTTCTGCTACATCCTGAAATTTCTGTGTGTCTAAATCACTTACCCAGATCTTAAACATCTGACTCTTTGAAATTCTGTGTGAAACTTCTCCCAGAACTTTTGTGTGTAAAACGTTCTCCTGGTAAACTGCTTTACTCCAGGCAGCTGTGGTCACTTGGTTTCCATGACAGCCCCTCAAGTGTACAGCTTCAGCTACTTTAGGCTGCCTCAGGGCAGTGTTTGTGTGAAGAATGGATCCAGGAACTACCTCAGGGCAGTGTGTGTGTGAAAAATGCATCCGGAATTTACATGTGGACTTGTAAACCCAGAAGATTTAAAAATCCAGAACTTTAAGGTGTGTGTAAAACTGCAATATTTGAAGCCTAGTCTCCAAGATCCAAACACAGCACTATCTGCACTAGGCTACACTGGCTATATGAATATGAAATACGAGAATTTGGGGGTGATTTGAAGTGAACATCTCGCTATATATTTTGGTATAGATCAATGGTGCTTCTGAAATTGCCCATATGGCCCCCAGACTAGAAAAAATTCCCTACCTCAGATATAGACCCTATGTAATGTTTTTTAAAATTAATTTATTATTATTATTATTATTATTATTATTATTGTTGTTGTTGTTGTTGTTGTTGTTAAAAATATCATACTACCTCTGGATGCAGAATCAGTGTTACAAAGTTAAGATAGAATGACTCGGGATTTTTTGGAGGTGTGTGTGAGGGGGTGGGATGGGTGGGGAATAATATAATTTCTCAACTAGTAAGTCTAAAGGTGTTAACTGATGTGATGACAGGTAACCCTACCTGGAGGGGAAGGGCTTTCCCTGACCCGGTGCACATCATCCATGGTAACACACATCCCTGCAGCCTGCCCTGACGGGAGAGGGTGGTGGGGAGTGATGTGCGGCCACCTGTTCATGCCCCCGTGCTCCTGCCATCATCCAGCAATGGCTACCTATTACAGGCAGTAATGGCTAGGAGTCATGAAAGTCCTTTAAGCCAGGAGGAGACAGGGCTGGGAACAAACGTTCCTGCTCAGTTTCCTTGCTCTGCCCCAGCTGGGTGGCAGCTGGGTGCAAACTGTGGGCACCCTTTGATCCAGGCCCACATTTCTGGCCCAGTCGCCACCCTGGGCCAAGTTTGTACCAGGCGCACATCTGGCAGGCCTGGAACAAATGTGCTGCCATGATGCTCGCCCAGCTGATCCAAAGCGGGCCCTACTGGGCCAGTGTCACATTTGTAAACACCCTAAATCCTAACAAAGAGGGTTTTATGATCCATTGACAATTATCTAGCAATTTGCAGACCCCTCCCAAAGGTACAAACGGAAATATTGCTCTTGTCTCTCATTGCCTTTTATCCTCAGAAAACTGCTTAGTGTGAACTTCATGGATAGATGATGGTATGCACAAGAGGACACTCTTAGACTTCATAGGATGCCCTTTTAATGGCATAGTCAGTGTTTGGGGTTATGGAAGCTCAGTCTTGTCCTGTTTATAGTAAAACCTATAAAGCCTTACATGGCCTGGGCCCTGCTTACTTGTGAGATTGCCTCACTGCCCGGGTTCTAGACCAGCCCCTGTGGTCATCCAGGAGCACCGTGTTGGAGGTCCCCCGGGTTTCCCCGGGGGAAACGCAAAATAGGGTGTTCTCGGTGGCCAAGTCGCGCCTGTGGAATTCCCTCCCAGTGGGGACCCATCTGGCCCCGGACCTCCCAGTCTTTCATAGGAACTGTAAGACCTGGCTGTTCCATCAGGTGTTTGGTGAAGGAGAGGGGTAAGGGTTGGTAGGGGGTGGGAGATTGGTGAGGGTGGAGGTGGGCTTTTTTTCTCTTTTATTATTGTTATTATTATTGGGGGATGATGTTTTAATATGTTTTATAATATTTTATATTTTTACTGATATTGTTTGCTGCTCTGGGCTGCCTGTGGCAGAGGGGTGGGCTATCAAATTCTTAAAATAAATAAATTTATTTGCATCAGTTTCACATGGTATCACCCACTCATGCAGGGGAGATGCTTGGGGCAATGAGGACAACAAGTTGTGAATTAGATCCCTGCTGCTGGTGAACGCCAGCTGGGATACATTGCGGCTGTCACTGGATGAGGTAGTCAATGCCTCCCTACAGGAGGGGAGTGTGTGGGACACCCTTAAAACTACTGTGGTCCAGACCCTGCTTAAGAAACCACCTTTGGACGCTGACTCCCCAGCTAGTTATTGGTCTGTCTCTAACCTTCGCTTTTTATGGAAGGTTATTGAATGTGTGGTTGCTTGCCCATCAGTTCCAGGCTCATCTCAATGTAATCAGATTTCTGGACCCATTTCAGTCAGGTTATCGTCCTGGGTCCGGCACAGAGACTTGATTTTGTTAGATATTTCTGTGACCTTTGATGTGTGCCAATCATGAGTGTTGTTGGCATGACTTTGGGACCTAGCAGGGGTGCCTGGGACCACTCTTGAGTGATTCTGTTCTTTTCTGTTGGAGAGGTCCCAGCGGGTGCTGATGGGTGGTTGCTTGTCATTCCATCAAGACCTCCCCTGTGGTGTCCCTCAGGGTTCTATTCTGTCTTCCCTCTTGTTAAATGTGTATCTGAGGCTTCTGGGTGAGGTCATTTGGAGGCTTGGGGTGAGGTATCATCAATATGCTGATGATACTACTCAGCTCTACCTCTCCTTTTCATCCAAACCAGGTCTTGCAGTCTCGTTGCTTACCCAATGCCTGTATGCTATCTGGGACTAGATGAGGGTGAGCCAACTGAAGATGAAGTGATTATGGTTGGCCTGTCCTGTGACTTTGAGGGTGCTGGGACACCAGTCATTGATGGGATCCAGCCCGTTCTCATCGAACAGGTTCACAGCCATGGAGTGTTTCTGGAAGCCTCACTGTGCCTGGATTGTCAAGATTGCGGTGGTGGTCAGGAGCACTTTTCACCAACTCCATCTAGTGAGAAGGCTGTGGCCTATTCTTTCTGACTCAGATCTTGCCACTGTCATCTATGCTTTCATCACCTCTAGGCTAGATTACTGCAATGTGCTCTACTTTCCAGGTGGGTTGATTATTGAGTTTAGAATTTCTATTGTACAAATGCTTTAATTGTTTCTTATATTTGTGGGAATAAGATATATAATGAATTGTGGATTCCAAAATGGCTGTTGTGACATCACTGCAACTGTACTTTTGGATCCTTTAATATTACCGCTTATCACCCATCCCTTACCTAGATCCACAAGTGTCCATTCAAAAACATGAGTATTTAAAAACTTTTTTTCTATTGTGTTCACCTACACAGCACCCTAACCAGACTTCATATCTTGCAGAACATAAAGGAAACAGAATAAAGCCTGGATAATATAATGCACAGTGGTAACGCTATTCATAATAGATGAATAAAAGAAAATGCTGGTTTTATTACTTTGGTTTTGCATTGCACATAAAAACATCTCAGACTTAACTTGTATTTCTGTACTTTTAACTTTAAAAAAGTAGAAACCAACATTCCTCTCCCTGCTCCAAATATGCCCACTGTATCTCCCAGATTGTTGAGACACCTACTTTTTTTCAGGTAATAAATACAAAGAAAGGGATGTACTGTCTATCTTTTGTTATGAGTTTTTTATGGGAATGATTATAATTTTAACAGATGCTGCATTGTTTGATGAAACGTTTTAGATGCTGAATGAAGAGTCCTTGAAGACCAAGAATGAAAATAATGTCTTATATGTGCAAATAAATCTGGCCTCTCAAGTACAATAGTTGTTTACTGCTATCCAGAGTGCCATGCCATGCATTCACCCCAGAGTTCATCAGTGATAGTGAACAATTATTCTTTTTCTTTGTCAAAGAATTATTCTCTTCTTGTAGTTTATTGGTAAGGTGCCAATAAACGTACCAATGAGAATTCAGAAGTAGCAAAAACACTCCAAAACATGTTTTGACACTCTTACTTATGTAAAGGGGTAACTTCCCTGCATTTACTATTATTTCATTAGGTGCTTTTAGATACATGGCTTCCCTGGTGCTGGCCGTCCCAGCCCGCTTCACCCCTGAGTGGCCCATATGTCTAAAGGCAGCCCCTCCAGATGTGCAGGCATAGGGGCATCCCAGAGTGCCGGTGGTGGAGTGGGCTGGCCAAACGCAGGACACCAGCTGGAAGCAAAGCATCTGTCTATCTGCTTGGTGTACCCATACTGCTGCTCCACTTTTGGCTGGCCATTGCCCCGGCAATGCCATAGAGTTGCAGGTGCCAACCTAGAGTGTTGGGCAATCACCCACAACTCTATGGCACAGGGAGGGGGGCACCACGTGGATGGTCTGCGGGCCAGGGAACCAAACCTGACAGGTCCACCTGAAGCCAACCTAGGCAGGGCTGCAAGCGAGCAGACATGGAGGTGCATCCTTGGAACAGCTCCGGGGTTGGCTGCCTTGACATCCATCTAAAAGCACCCAGTGTGATAATGCAAGTAGTAAGTTAGTATCCAGTCAACAAAATAGTCAAGCTTTTGTGCTGGCATTAGCTCCATTGAAGTGAATCTTCAGCACAGCAGCTTAAGGATCATGAAAAAGGTGAATAAAGGTGACCTTAGATAAAACTCCCATTGTTTTCTGTAAGTTACTACTGAGGGTAATTTCAGATGTGATGGGCCTTTCAGTCTGCCACGCTGAACCCTGAACCGGGATCTGTCTCAGATCCTGGTCCAGGATCAAACTGGCTGTCCTTTAGACATGCCGGCCTGATCTCTACAGGGGTTCAGGGAGGGGGCGGGACTTCATGGGGAGGGGGAGGGGCTGTGCGGCATGGTGCTCCTTCGGCAGGCTGCCCACGGGGAGACGGGCGGGCGTAGAGACCAATGAGGCTGCTTTGCCCGACCCCGTCCCATGGTTGGGGCCTGATTCCGGTACGGGGCTGGCAAGCAGATGTGCAGCACCACCGTTGCCATCCCCGTCCTGAATCGTGGGGAACCAAATCATGGTTTTGGAGGTGAGGCCAGCCTCACCTCCAGAACTGTGGTTACCTTTGAACCCCATCAGAGATTCATTGTGGTGAATATCTGGTGGGGTTCAAGTAGACGTTACGGCACTCACCGCCACCACCCTGAATCCACTGTGATTCAGGGTGGTTGACTGTGTTCACATATGAAATTACCCTGAGAATAAGATATGATGCATGGTAAACAAAACCTTCTAGTGCAAGATTTTTCTGATTATAACAACATATGAGGTGTCATACTAGGTTAGACCAACAGTACATCTAGTCCCTCATCCTGTTTCCAACATTGACTGACTTTGGCTGCTTTAGAGAAGTGCAAAACAGGTCATAATAGAGTTAATAAATTCACACAGTTCACTTCAAGCCCTTTATTGTCAGAAGTCTCATCTTCTGAACAACTTGACTAATAGCCATTTATGGACCTATCTAAGAATTTATGGACCTCTAAGAATGTATCTAATCCTTTTTTGAAACCAGTTTATTTATTTGTTTATTTATTTATTTATTTATTTAATATATATATATTTGTAAGTCACTGCATATGCCTACGGCATCCCGGGGTGACGTACAACTAAAAACATTTCTAAAACAATTTTTAAAAACATCAAAAATTTAAAAAGACATCATTAGGGCAGGAAAAGAAATAAAAATAAAATAAAATAAAATAAAATAAGGGCAGGGAAGAGCTAAAGACCCTATCCCACCCTCCCCAAAGGCCTGGGCAAACAGCCAGGTTTTACAAGCCCACCGGAATGTTAAAAGGCTTGGGGCCAGGGGGACCTCCAGGAAGGCACTCCTGGCAGACCAAAGGAGCCACTCTAGGGCACGGAGGGCGGGGCGGTCCCTGAGGTACGAGGGACCAAGACCATGAAGGGCCTTATAGATTATTACCAATACCTTGAACCTGGCTCGACACGCTATTGGCAAACAGTACAGAGTCCAGAGCACAGGTGTTATATGCTCCCAAAGACCTGTCCCTGACAGGAGATGAGTCGCCGCATTCTGCACTAGCTGCAGCCTCTGAGCCAGGAACAAGGGCAGCCCCACATAGAGCGCGTTGCAGTAGTCCAGCCTCTAGGTGACAAAGGCATGGATAAGGGAGGCCAGGTCTGGCCTGTAGATGTATGGACGCAGCCTCCGCACCAGATACAACTGGTGAAAGGTGGCCTTCACCACCACCTCCACCTGTTGATCCAGGCGGAGATCCGAGTCCAACACCACCCCCAGACTCCGAACCTGCTGAGCTATAGGAGGGTGAACCCCCCCAGACACCTCCTTCACCCTCCCCACCACCATCACCTCCGTCTTTTCGGGGTTAAGCTTCAGTCTGCTCTGCCACATCCACTCCGCCACAGCCTCCAAACACTAGGACAGCAACGAGACAGCAGGGTCTGGGTCAGGTGAAAAAGAGAGGTACAGCTGAGTATCATCAGCATATTGGTGACCTCGCACCCTGAACCCTCTTATGACCTCGCCAAGGGCTGCATATACACATTAAATAATAGTGGAGACAGAATGGAACTCTGTGGAACGCCGCAGGACAAGGCGCGGGGGCAAGATGTTTCAGCTCCCAACACCACCCACTGGCTTCTCCCCAAGAGGAATGAGGGGAACCATTCAAGAACAGTCCCGTCCAGACTCCCCAGGTCATGCAGCTGTCTCAACAGCAGCCCATGGTCCACGGTATCAAAAGCGGCCGAGAGATCTAGCAGGATTAGAAATGTTGAACATCCTGCATCCATCTACTGGCGGAGATCGTTGACTAAGGCCACCAATGCCATCTCAGTGCCATAGCCAGAATGTAACCCAGATTGAAAAGGGGCTAGGAAACCGATGCTGTCCAGATGCGCTTGGAGCTGGATCGTCACCACCCGCTCAATAACCACCCTAAAAAGCGAAGGTTAGAGACAGGTCGGTAGCTGGCAAGTGCATCCACATCCAATGATGGTTTCTTCAGCAGGGGGTGCACCACAGTCTCCTTGAGGGTGGACGACAACCTCTACTGCTACAGGGACGCATTAACCACCCTCACCACCACCATCCCCAATGTCTCACCAACCAGGACAGGCAAGGATCAAGTTCACAACTGGTGGCTCTCACTGAACCCAGGACATCCACCGCATCGACTGGTGTCACTTCCCGAAACTCCCCCCACAAAGTTGGACCAGACGGGACCTCCATCATCTCGCGCTCTCCACCTACTACCCCCAACCCAGCGTCAAAGTCCCTCTGAATCCAAATGATCTTGTCCACGAAGTAGGTGACAAATTCCTCACAGTGGGCCTGGGACAAGTCCCCATCCAGGCAGAGCGAGACCGGACAGACCAGCCTCCGCACCACACGAAACAGCTCCACCGCGGATGGTATGAGGGCAGCAAAGAACTCCTTCTTTGCTGTCCTCACAGCCTCAACATAGGAATGCAAATGGGCCCTATGGAGAAGTCAGTCGGAGTCAGAGCATGTCCAATGCCGGCATCGCTCTATCCTCCTGCCTGCTTGTTTCATACACCGCAGTCCCTCAGTAAACTAAGGGGCCCTGCGGTGACAAGACAGAGGCAGAGGGCATCTCGGAGCCACCCTGTTAATGGCCTCCCCCAGCAAGCTGTTCCAATGCTAGACTAGCTCATCAACAGAGTGACCGTCCAGGTCCAAGGTTAAGTCCCTCAGGACCTCTTGGAACGTCTGAGGTTCCATCAGCCTCTGAGGGTGGACCAACCTAACTGGTCCATTCCCCTTCTGGAGGTGGTGCGCTGAGAGGCTGACCTGGAAGAGATAATGGTCCGTCCATGACAAGGGCATAGCCCTAACCTCCCCCACTACCGNTTATTGTCAGAAGTCTCATCTTCTGAACAACTTGACTAATAGCCATTTATGGACCTATCTAAGAATTTATGGACCTCTAAGAATGTATCTAATCCTTTTTTGAAACCAGTTTATTTATTTGTTTATTTATTTATTTATTTATTTAATATATATATATTTGTAAGTCACTGCATATGCCTACGGCATCCCGGGGTGACGTACAACTAAAAACATTTCTAAAACAATTTTTAAAAACATCAAAAATTTAAAAAGACATCATTAGGGCAGGAAAAGAAATAAAAATAAAATAAAATAAAATAAAATAAGGGCAGGGAAGAGCTAAAGACCCTATCCCACCCTCCCCAAAGGCCTGGGCAAACAGCCAGGTTTTACAAGCCCACCGGAATGTTAAAAGGCTTGGGGCCAGGGGGACCTCCAGGAAGGCACTCCTGGCAGACCAAAGGAGCCACTCTAGGGCACGGAGGGCGGGGCGGTCCCTGAGGTACGAGGGACCAAGACCATGAAGGGCCTTATAGATTATTACCAATACCTTGAACCTGGCTCGACACGCTATTGGCAAACAGTACAGAGTCCAGAGCACAGGTGTTATATGCTCCCAAAGACCTGTCCCTGACAGGAGATGAGTCGCCGCATTCTGCACTAGCTGCAGCCTCTGAGCCAGGAACAAGGGCAGCCCCACATAGAGCGCGTTGCAGTAGTCCAGCCTCTAGGTGACAAAGGCATGGATAAGGGAGGCCAGGTCTGGCCTGTAGATGTATGGACGCAGCCTCCGCACCAGATACAACTGGTGAAAGGTGGCCTTCACCACCACCTCCACCTGTTGATCCAGGCGGAGATCCGAGTCCAACACCACCCCCAGACTCCGAACCTGCTGAGCTATAGGAGGGTGAACCCCCCCAGACACCTCCTTCACCCTCCCCACCACCATCACCTCCGTCTTTTCGGGGTTAAGCTTCAGTCTGCTCTGCCACATCCACTCCGCCACAGCCTCCAAACACTAGGACAGCAACGAGACAGCAGGGTCTGGGTCAGGTGAAAAAGAGAGGTACAGCTGAGTATCATCAGCATATTGGTGACCTCGCACCCTGAACCCTCTTATGACCTCGCCAAGGGCTGCATATACACATTAAATAATAGTGGAGACAGAATGGAACTCTGTGGAACGCCGCAGGACAAGGCGCGGGGGCAAGATGTTTCAGCTCCCAACACCACCCACTGGCTTCTCCCCAAGAGGAATGAGGGGAACCATTCAAGAACAGTCCCGTCCAGACTCCCCAGGTCATGCAGCTGTCTCAACAGCAGCCCATGGTCCACGGTATCAAAAGCGGCCGAGAGATCTAGCAGGATTAGAAATGTTGAACATCCTGCATCCATCTACTGGCGGAGATCGTTGACTAAGGCCACCAATGCCATCTCAGTGCCATAGCCAGAATGTAACCCAGATTGAAAAGGGGCTAGGAAACCGATGCTGTCCAGATGCGCTTGGAGCTGGATCGTCACCACCCGCTCAATAACCACCCTAAAAAGCGAAGGTTAGAGACAGGTCGGTAGCTGGCAAGTGCATCCACATCCAATGATGGTTTCTTCAGCAGGGGGTGCACCACAGTCTCCTTGAGGGTGGACAACAACCTCTACTGCTACAGGGACGCATTAACCACCCTCACCACCACCATCCCCAATGTCTCACCAACCAGGACAGGCAAGGATCAAGTTCACAACTGGTGGCTCTCACTGAACCCAGGACATCCACCGCATCGACTGGTGTCACTTCCCGAAACTCCCCCCACAAAGTTGGACCAGACGGGACCTCCATCATCTCGCGCTCTCCACCTACTACCCCCAACCCAGCGTCAAAGTCCCTCTGAATCCAAATGATCTTGTCCACGAAGTAGGTGACAAATTCCTCACAGTGGGCCTGGGACAAGTCCCCATCCAGGCAGAGCGAGACCGGACAGACCAGCCTCCGCACCACACGAAACAGCTCCACCGCGGATGGTATGAGGGCAGCAAAGAACTCCTTCTTTGCTGTCCTCACAGCCTCAACATAGGAATGCAAATGGGCCCTATGGAGAAGTCAGTCGGAGTCAGAGCATGTCCAATGCCGGCATCGCTCTATCCTCCTGCCTGCTTGTTTCATACACCGCAGTCCCTCAGTAAACTAAGGGGCCCTGCGGTGACAAGACAGAGGCAGAGGGCATCTCGGAGCCACCCTGTTAATGGCCTCCCCCAGCAAGCTGTTCCAATGCTAGACTAGCTCATCAACAGAGTGACCGTCCAGGTCCAAGGTTAAGTCCCTCAGGACCTCTTGGAACGTCTGAGGTTCCATCAGCCTCTGAGGGTGGACCAACCTAACTGGTCCATTCCCCTTCTGGAGGTGGTGCGCTGAGAGGCTGACCTGGAAGAGATAATGGTCCGTCCATGACAAGGGCATAGCCCTAACCTCCCCCACTACCGGACCACCCGCCTCAACGCCAGAGCCGAAGATCAGGTCAAGGGTATGCCCCCCACGTGGGTCGGGCAGGTGACCACTTGGGACAAATCCATGGTTGCCATGGTGGCCATGAATTCTTGCTCAGCTCCTACAAGGCCGGCATCGGCTTGGACGTTGAAGTCCCCCAGGGCCAAAGTCCTGGAGGAGCCCAGTGCAACCTCCGAGACCAGCTCTGCTAGAGCGGTAAGGGATGCTGCTGGACAGGAAGGGGCCCGGTATAAAAGCAGCACCCCTAGCTTGCCCCCAGTCAAATCAAACACCACATGGAGGGCCTCAATACCTGCAATCTCCTGAACTGGATATCTACTGACAGGCCAGTCTTCTCTAAAAATAATCGCTACACCACCTCCCCTGGCCACCAGTGTGGGGCTGGTGGCTATTGGTTTTTACACCAACCAATATGGCAATGAGTTCCACAGGTTAATTGTATGGTGACTGAAAAAAATTGTGTAGTGTTTTGAGAAGGGAATAAATAACAGCCCCCTATATGCTTGTTCTGCACTACCCATGATTTTGTAAGCTTCCATCAAAAGCAGAAGACCCCTAACTCATTAAGCTTCTCCTCATGCAGTCATTATACAGTCATTTTGAGTGCTTGTCCACATTACAGGAGGGAGAAAAACGTACGGAAGACAAACTTACGGCAGGGAAACTTTTGTTTGGCTCCGAATGTGGGGCGCAGGGGTAAAAGCATCATCTAATGATTCTCGTATTGGTTTCAATCATGGACAACAGGGCTCAAAATCCAGCCTTGCTGTCATCCAGGACTGAAACCAACGCAAGAATTGCCGGATGACACTTTTACCCCCCGCGCCCACATTAGGAGAAAACATACATTTCCCTGCTGTAAGTTTGTGTCCTGTAAGTTCCCCCACTTCTGTAATGTGGGAAAGCACCCCTAGGGCGCATTCTGACGTGTGTTTAAATCACACAGCCGCCACGGTGGCATGGTGTGATTTAAAGCACCACGCACTTCCGGGTTGGTGTGAATGCAACATTTCCACCTAACCCGAACTGTTGGAGTGCGGTTTGAAAAGCTGCTCCGAGCAGCTTTTCAAACCGCACTGCAACAGTTCGGGTTAGGCGGAAATGTGAGGACTCACCGCATTCACACCAACCCAGAAGTGCGCGGTGCTTTAAATCGCATGATGCCGCCACAGCAGCTGTGCGATTTAAATGCACGTCTGAATGCTGCCTTAGTCATGAAGCATTTGTCTGGATCAGGGGAGTATTCATTTCATAGTATACATGAACATATATTGCTTTCCTGAGACTGAATTTGAATCAGTGGAGTTTTTAGAGGTTACAAAACACACTATTACTTTTTTTTTTTCCTACCCCAAAGACAATTACAAATTTAGGACTTCCTCGTGGACTAGCTTACATTGGTGTAATAACCCCTTAATTGACTTTACACCTGCTTTTATTCACCCAGTAATAAATGCTTCATGTGAGCATTTGTTAGAGGTACTTCCTAGCCTTTGGTGTAACTATGGGCTAAATACTGGGTTAGACCAATGGTCCATCAAGCCCATCATCCTGTTTCCAACAGTGGTCGACTTTGGCTGCTTTAGAGAAGTGCAAAACAGATCATAATGGAGTGAATAATTTCTTGCTATTCAGTCCAAGTCTGTTTCAGCAATCACTGCTCTCCCCCAAACATGGAACATTTTGCAACTATGAACCAGGACTAAACCTCCTTCTCAGCCTGTGCCTGTGTGCTTAGATACCTTTAAGAGCTCTGTAAATTGTTCCTTTTTGCCTGAGAGTTTGGAGGGAATTGCAGAGACTGTGAGAGATAGAGCCAGAAGTCCTATTCCATCTCGCTGGAAGAAGATTGCAGTTTAAGCTGTAAGCTATTGTAAAGAGACAGAGCTTCTTTCCTTGCTATGTTAAAAAAACAAACAAAAAAAACCTACCTTGAGTGGCTCCTCCTTCTCTGAAGATCTCTTACCCAGAATATAAATGATGCTCTGCTTAAATTTCTTACAGTTTTCTGCTGCATTGCTGGATAGCATTCACTTCTCTGCGACTTGCAAAGGTTCTGTTTTTTTTTTGATTTTTTTAATTTTACTGCTACTTTTCTGTCAATCATACTCCCGGTTCTGTGTGGTGTTCTTTAGAAACTATAGAGTTAGATTTCAGTAAACTCTAACACAAATTTCTTTTAGTCAGCTTAAACTACAACCTTCAAAGAGTGACAGGACTACTTCCTCTTCCCCTACCAGTCCTTTCAGACTCTGTTTTGGTAAGCAACCAAGAACTATGTGCGCATGTAGGCCCATAGCTAGGACATTGGCACAAGAGAGGCAGACTACATGCCAAGTAGGAAAATTTCTTCAGAATAAGAAACTCAGGAAAAAAACTAAGGGGTGTGCATTCATATAGTATTCTTCTATTTATGAAAACAAATGTTCACGGGGTTTTTTTGTAAATAAGGATTCGAACACAGATGAATAAGCAAAGAATTGCTATTTGCTTTCATTTGGTTTTGTTAATAAAACTTTAAAAATAGAAAAATAAAAAACCTGTCCATATGCAAAATGGCCACTGAGGCCGTACGGTGCATGCACAGTGCACACCTTTTTTCAAAATGGTGCTGGCAGCATCAACACCATTTTGGAAAAGGGAAGATGTTCTGTGCATGTGCACACTGGCAGCCCTTTTCCAAAGTGGTATCAATGCTTTTCCATTCAATGTTTTTTTTTTAACTATTTAATGTTATTTATTTATTTATTTATTTATTTATTTATTTATTTTATGCCTAATAAGTTTATTTTTTATGCATGGTTTTATTTTTTATGCTGGTGCTGGTTTTGACCAGGGCTGATACTCATTCACCCCTTGATTCTCAGTGAAAAGCAAGATTCTCAATGGGTGAAAACTAGGGGTGTGCATGAGGGACCCATGTCGTTATCTGTTTTTGTTTTCCACTTTCATTATTTAGATCTCTTGTTTTCGTAAATATCAAAATTTCCTTTTCAATGTTGCTTTTGTTTTCAATTTCCATTGGTTTCAATGGAAAGCACATTTTTGACTATTACCTTATTTCTTTTTCATTATATTTTGGATGAAACTTGGAGGAATTATACCTCCAACAGAAGGAATTATATGTACCAAATTGTAGAAAGATTTGATAAAGGAATCCAATTATATAAGCAGTTGAATTATGTTATTTTGCAAAAATCTGCATATACATTCCTGGCTGTCACGTCTTTGTCTCCCATCTAATATGGATGAAACTTGGCATGTTTCTACCCATCCCCAATTTTACTATCTATGCCAATTTTCATAAGGATTGAATAACGGGTCCTTTCATAAGGATTGAATAAGCACTTAAATTATACATGTATGTCTAACTGTGACATCTTTGTAGTCCAACCAGTGTACATGATATTTTTCAGGGCTGTATTTCACACCTTCAGGATCATCTCTGCCAAATATCAGAAAGATGTGATAAAGGGTCCCAATTGTGTAAACCTGCACAGCATATGCAGAGAATGAGCCTATGCCAGGATTCTCTTACATGTTTCTGTGGTCTAAGACCTGTTTGTGATGTCAATTGGCCAGCAGAAATGTCAACCAAATATCTTCATTCTGTGCTGTGACCACCCAAAATTCAATCAGTGGTGGCTACAAGGTGGGCATAGGGGGTGACCCTGAGAAAGGCATAGAAGGGACATAGCTGGGACTTTGGGGATAGCATCCCAGCAATCAGGAGACACGGTTTACACATTCAGGCCAGCCAATTATCATCACAACCACACCCTGCAGCACTGTGACAGAGGACATAAGAGAATCTCTATTGGGAAGAAACTGTTTAGGAAAGATCCAATAGAGATTCTCTTATGTCCTCTGTCACAGTGCTGCAGGGTGTGGTTGTGACGATAATTGGCCAGCCTGGATGTGTTAACTATGGGTGAAAAGAGACATGATGCTAACCACCCTTTAACCACCCTTGGTGGTCATTTATGCATGTTTCAAGGCTACATAGGGCACCAATACAGCCCTGAAACATAGGGTATTTTCAGACTTTACGAGATCATGCTCAACCACAGTGAACCACGCTCAACCCCGCGGGGGGGCCAAAGGGCCCTGAACGTCTGTTCAGCACAAGCCAGATGTTCATCACGCTCAATACGCACATGGGGCCAATTTCAACCACGCTTCCCGGGCTAGCCGGGGGAAGGTCCCGGGAAGCGTGGTCATACCGACCCCCACCGGGAACCAACCAAAAGTAACATCTGGACGCCAATCCCCACGCGGAACCAAATGAAATGAGCCCCAGCCGGGGACAAGGCA
>QEPC01004991.1:119037-173264 GCA_003113815.1 Sphenodon punctatus | reverse complement strand
TATATATATGTATATATATATATATATACATATATATATGGGATGGGGCGGGAATCACAAACAACACAAGGTTTCAGTTTAAGGTTTAAGTTTCATTTCAGTGCAAAACTGAAATGAAACTTAAAGCAATCTATTAATCCTACTCATCGCCTGCTGTTCAGGAACAGTGACTAGCTCAGAAGGTGTTGGGAAGGGGGGAGCCTTTCCACCCCTGGTGTCTGGAAGTCTGCTCCTTAGTGACTAGTACTACCCCTCCCTGTCACATTTGACCTTACAGTGAACCTTTTTTGCCACCCGAACGCAATCCGAACTGACCGAACTGTTCGGCCATTTCGCTGTTCGGTGTTTAGTTCTGTTTGGTATGTTCAGCCATTTCGCCATTTGGTATTCGGTTCTGTTTGGTATGTTTGCGTTCGGGTTCATGTTCACGTTCGGTAGTCCAAACAGGCCAAGTTCGGGCTGAACACCGAACTTCCAAACCACGTTCACCCATTCCTAGTGGCAAGAAGGGCAGCAGTTACCCACCAGAGGGGAAGCTGGGCAGGCTACTCTCTGACTTTTGTCTATGGTGCAAGGCAGGCTGAGGCACCAGGCACATGAGTGGGTGCCTGGCCTTGCCCTGACTCCCTCCCCTGTCCCAACCACTATTCTGCTCCCAGCCAAGTTGTGGCTGCGTGGGACTGGAGCAAGCAGGGAATCACATACCTGCTGTTTTTGTGGAGAAGAGTGTGTGTCAAATCCTGCTCTCTTTACTCTCCTTACTAAGTAGCTGCAATTACATACAATTATATAGTGAGTGTGGAAAAAGTTGGTCAACTATGTGTAATTTCCTTGTGTACACTCTTTTTTTCTTTCATTCTTTCAGCACTCCTGACTATATGTGAGTGTATAAGATTCCCATGCCTATAACTTGAGAAGGATCCATGAAATTCCCATTATGAAGGCATGCCACTGTCTTTTAAATTAGGTGAAAATCAAAAGTATACCATCCGGCCATGATTTGGCTTAGTCTATAGGTGGCAGCAACTGCCTGAATCTCGTATGGTAAGTGCTCTAAATGGTGTGGTGCTTCAAGAAAGTTATCTGTATCCTAAAGAGGAATATTCTCCTAATAATACATGAATGTTATTTAACGGGAGCTAGGGCACCAATAGAATATAAACAATGATTATCACCAACCCTCCCCCTCCTCCCCAAAAAGCCTCTGAAGAAAGAACAAGTCCCTTTCTTTGATGAAGTGAAGGGCTTGTTCAATTTGCTCAGCGTGAGAGTCTTTGTTATTTTAACAGGATGGCACAATAGATATTGATAAAAATAAAAGTCTCTCAACATAACGGCCATGCAAGACAATACCAAGAAAGTGTCTTGTCTGTCAGCAATAACCATTAAAAATGTATTAAAACATGCATTCAACTGTTTTCTTTCTTTTTTTTTTTTAAAGGGGGAAAGAAAGGTTGGGTAAGTGCTTACATGTGACTCCCTTCTACACAGAGAGAGAGAGAGAAAACAAGGGGGGGGTGTACCAGGAGGAGGCCACAAGATTTAGACATGGAAGACAAAGCAAACTAAGGGAAAAGGGCCCATGGGATAAAAGAAAACCTCAATGGTTAGATTGAACTGCAGAGAAACATAATAAATCTAAACAATGCAGCTGGCTTCCTATAACTCTGTGCAAAATATCATTTCAAGCTGCTGTCTATAAAATTCCCAATCACCCTTCCTGCGTCAAGTATAGATTTGTTCAGTTTACTTTCCAGAATTAACAGTGTGTTGTACGCCAGGAGGGATCTGCAATATTTTATTGAAAAGACACATCAATAACAGAACTAGATTTTTGTTACCTTGTTCTTCTAAGAAAGCCTAGTTTTGCCTCTGTCTCTAAAAACAAAATGACCTTGTTAACGTGCTTTGTAGGTAAGTGAAATGAATACGGGGGTTTTACTATACAAAAAAGGTTAAGCATTCATTGTCAGGGAATGGTGAGGGCGTGGGCAGAGAGTGAAAGATTAAAGGATAGAATACAATCTAAAACGACAAGGTTTTCTGATGAAACTGGCAAGCGAGGAAGGGACTGTTGTTTTACAGTGCCTCACAGGGTTCAGAGTAGGCATATTAAAATAACTTACAGATGTAGGGTGTGCAAAATATAAAGGCGAGCTCTTGCTCCAACTTGGTTTACTAAGTAATTTCCACTCTTTCAAAAATTCATAAGTCCTGTAAATCCTCCAGAGCTCACTGTCTAATTATATTGGGCATCCTGTATACCTTCTCATTAAAATCTAACCTCCTATTTTAATGACTTGGTTTTGATCCTTTGAAGATCAGACTGTTCTGGTGACTGAATGTTAGTAGCATGGATACCCAAGCATGCTGCCTTCTCTCCTCATTCCCGTGTAAACCTCGACCATTTCTTCTCTGTTTTCCTCAAGAATTCTTTTCTAGAGGTTCTGGCAGACTCCCAGTGGAAGAGTGGAGAGATGCTTTTTGCTGAAGACGAGTTCTGAACATGAGCAGAAAGGATTATGCAGAGTTACATGTTTTGCTTGTGTCATGTAAGAATCAAACAGGGGCAGTTGCTTAAGTAATGCATTTCAGACACAATAAAACACGTATAGTGTCATCTGTTTAATACACTGGGTTAGATTCACCCCCAGTATAATTTCACTGACTTCAGTTAACTTAGACCATGGGCCTATTTGCTTCAGTGTATTTAAAAAGCTAAAACTCGTTACTAAACTTAGAATATATTCTGGCTGGGAGCATAACAATTATTCCAGTGCATCTTTCATGTACTAACAAAACTTAATTAGTTTTGCTTTTGAAGGAGCTCATGATCAGACCCTCTATGAACCCACTCATCACCAGCCCTTTTGTTTTTCACATCTTTGCTTGTAAATCAACAACATTATTTAATCATTTTGAATTTTTAATTTTCCTTGGCTGTATTTTTTCTATGTCCTACCAAAGCCTTTTTAAGGTCACACACTCTCATCTCAGATTTGCATAAGAAATTCTATATTTTTGTTCTCCCTACAAGCCAGATTTTTAAAACAGCTGAGACAGAATTCCAGGTGCTCAGAACCCAAGCTCATAAATAGATTTTTGGAAGGGCTCAGCATTAGTACTGAAATGAGTAACTAAGTAAGTTCATATTTGTGGACATTATTTGCATTTTCAGATAGCTATTCAAATTTCATAATAAATATTCACACTAAAGTAGATATTCACATATTCTCTCTTTCAGTTATTTCATATTGAACACTTTACTTAATTTGTCAGTTTGGCACATTATTCAATAATTTGGGGGACTTGGTTCAATAATTTCCAGACTTCGCTTGGTCATTTCAGGACTATTTAGTGATATGCCAATAATAATACTAATACCAAAATGTCAAAATGCTGGACAACAGTCTAACACAATGACCAGAATAACCGGAATAAAGTAACCAAAATAAATAAATGAAATGGGCAAACATAAGAGCATAAGTAGTGCCGCACTGGGTCAGACTAATGGTCCATCAAGTACAGTATCATGTCTCTGACAGTGGCCAAACTCTTTCTCTTGGGAAAGAGAACCAAACAAAGCAGAAATTAATTAAGCTTTACCTTGTCAGACCTGAATCAAAATGGGCAAATTTGAGACTATTGCCTTCGGTATTTGTTTTGACTCCACTCAGTTCATGTTTGACACAATAAAAGTTAGATTTCTAAAGTCTAGAAATCTGACTTTTAGATTTCCATTGTGCATATGTCCAGGTATATTATTAAATGACCTATACAGTCCAAAACAGCCCCCTGGACCCTAAGAAACTATGGTCTGACCTTGTTTCCATTATGATCCAAAATGCCAGGCCAAGGCCCCCTCCTGCAAATTCCCTTATTGCGTTACATCCATACATCAAGGTACAAAGAGATATGTTTATATTGACTACTATGGAACCTCTTTCCCCTGGAGGTTAGTGAAAACCTGAGCCTGACCATTTTTTTGAGATCATGTGTAAGATTTACCCTCCATGCTCGCTGTGGAAGGGGTTTGGCAGTGCCTCCCCCCTCTTGTGAGGAAGATGCAAGAACGGGCTGGTAGCCGCACGCTATCAGCATCGGCAGTTCAGGGAGGGGCCTGGGGTTTGCCCGGCAATGGAGTGGGCACCCGAGACTCTCATGAGAGCAGGGTTTCCCGGGCGCCATTTTAGCTTCTCTGCTTTCTGCCTCAGTGCAGTCGCAGAGGGGAGCAGGAGAGGATACATACTCACCCACTCACCCCTTTTTTGCAACAGTCCGTGACAATACTGGTTGCCAATTAGGACCAGAAAGGAATTTTGCCTGAGCCTAATTCGCAAAATAGAGGTGAGGGGGTTTTCGCCTTTCCTGGAGTGTCCCTGCTAATTTGGCCAAGGGGTGGTGAGGCATTTAGTCGGTGGTAGGCTTGTAATTGTCACACTCTTTGGTGGTGGGCTGAGTTAGGTGTAATTGTTACGATAGTTTTTAAAAGATAGTATAGGTTTAACAGAAACATCTTAAGAGATGGGCAAGGCCATGCACAGCTGTACAATGCGGCCCACTGTATGGCCAGCCCAAGGGTGGGAGGTGAACAGCCAGACCCATTGGGCAGACAATTCGCTAAGCAGTGGGTTATGGTGTTCTCACTCTCAGCGGGGGAGATCAGGGGGTAAGTTTTAGGGTGGTGGGGGTGGTGGGAGGCCACAGGGCGAGCAGACAGGTTTGGGGGGCCAGGATTTGGTGGATGGGGGGAGTGGCGCGGACATAGGGGTGGTTCTTGGGCATGGACGGTATGGTCCAGGGGGTTGGATGAGTTGCACTTCCAGGGGACCTAGGTGCTTGTGGGAGCTGCCGCATATTAGTCCCCCACTGGGGTGGAGGGAAGTGTCAGGTCCAAGGTCCACTCGTGGGCGGTTGTTGTTGCTAAATGCGAGGTCCATTGTTAACAAAGCCTCAGTGGTCCAGGATTTAATCTCGGATGTGGCTGTGGACCTCAATGTATTACGGAGACCTGGCTGGATTAGATGGCTGAACCAACTTTAGCCGATCTTGTTCCAGCCAGGTATGCCATGCAGCCCCAGCCCCACATGGGTGGCCGGGGAGGAGGTGTAGCGATTATTTTTAGAAAGGACTAGCCTGTTAGGAGGTAGCCAGTTCGGGAGATTTTAGGTATTGAGGCCCTCCATGCGGTGTTTGATTTGGCTGGGGGCAAGCTAGGGGTGCTCCTGGTATACTTGGCCCCTTCTTGCCTGGCAGGATCCCTTGCCGCTCTAGCAGAGGTGGCCTCAGAGGTGGTGCTGGGCTCCTCCAGGACCTTGGTCCTGGGGGACTTCAACATTCATGCCAATGCTGGCCTTGTCAGGGAAGAGCGAGAATTCATGACCGCCATGGCAACCATGGATTTGTCCCAGGAAGTAACCTGCCCGACCCATGTGGGGGTTCATATCCTCGACCTGATCTTCGGTTCTGGTCTTGAGGCGGCGGGTCCGGTTGTGGGGAAGGTTAGAGCTGTGCCTTGTCATGGACGGACCATTATCTCCTTCAGACCAGTCTCTCAGCACACCCACTCCAGAGGGGGAAGGGGTCAGTTAGGATGGTCCACCCTCGGAGGCTGATGGAATCTCAGCGGTTCCAAGAGATCCAGAGGGAGTTAACCTTGGATCTGGACGGTCACTCTGTTGATGAACTGGTCCAGCGTTGGAATAGCGTGCTGGAGGAGACCATTGACAGGGTGGCTCAGAGACATTCTCTACCTCTGTCTTGTCACCGCAGGGCCCCTTGGTTTACTGAGGGGCTGTGGGGGATGAAGCAAGTAGGCAGGAGGCTGGAGTGACACTGGCATCGGACTCGATCTGACTCCGACCGACTTCTCCATAGGGCCAATTTGCGGTCCTATGTTGAGGCTGTGAGGACAGCAAGGAAGGAGCTGATTTGGGTGGTGTGGGGGCTGGTCAGTTCAGCCTCCCTCTGCCTGGACGGGGACTTGGCCCAGGCCCACTGTGAGGAGTTTGTCACCTACTTCGCAGACAAGATCGCTCGGATTCAGAGAGACTTTGACGCTGGATTAGAGGCAGTAGGTAGAGAGCACAAGGCGATGGAGGCCCTGTCTGGTCCATCTTTGTGGGAGGAGTTTCAGGAAGTGACACCGGCCAATGCGGTGGAGGTCTTGGGGTCTGTGAGAGCCACCTGTTGTGAACTTGATCTGTGCCAGTCCTGGTTGGTGAAAGCCTCCAGGGAGACGCTGGGGACGGTGCTGGCAAGAGTGGTTAATGCATTGTTGCAGCAGGGGAGGCTGTTGCCCACTCTTAAGGAGGTTGTGGTGCGCTCCCTGCTGAAGAAACCATCATTGGACGTGAATGCACTCGCCAGCTACCAACCTGTCTCTAACCTCCCTTTTTTGGGAAAGGTTATTGAACGGAAGGTGGTGATCCAGCTCCATGTGCATCTAGACAGCATCGGTTTCCTGGACACTTTTCAATCTGGGTCCGCCCCAGCTATGGTACCGAGATGGTGTTGGTGGCCTTGGTCGACGATCTCCGCCGAGAGATACATGCAGGACGTTCGACATTTCTCGTCCTGCTAGATCACTCAGCCGCTTTTGATACCGTGGACCATGGGCTGTTGTTGAGACGTCTGCGTGACCTCGGGGACTGGACAGGACCGTTCTTGAATGGTTCCACTCATTCCTCTTGGGGAGATGTCAGCGGGTAGTGCTGGGAGTTGAAACATCTTGCCCCCGCGCTTTATCCTGCAGTGTTCCGCAGGGTTCCATTCTCTCTCCATTGTTATTTAATGTATATATGCAGCCCTTGGGGGAGATCGTGAGAGTGTTCGGGGTGCGTTGTCACCAATATGATGATGATACTCAGCTGTACCTCTCTTTTTCAGCTGACCCAGACCCTGCTGTCTCGTTGCTGTCCCAGTGTTCGGAGGCCGTGGCGGAATGGATGCGGCAGAGCAGACTGAAGCTCAACCCCGATAAGACAGAGGTGATGGTGGTGGGAAAAGTGAGGGAGGTGTCGGCCCCCTGATTGGTCAGGGTCACCCTCCTTTAGCTCAGCAGGTCTGAAGCCTGGGGGTGGTGCTGGATATGAATCTCCATCTGGAGCAGCAGGTGGAGGGTAAGATGAAAGCTGCCTTCCGCCAGTTTTATCTGGTGCGGAGGTTGCATCCATACGTCTCTGGCCCGGACCTGGCGTCCCTCGTCCATGCCTTCGTCACCTCAAGGCTGGACTACTGCACGCACTCTATGTGGGGCTGCCCTTGTTCCTGGTTCAGAGCCTGCAGCTAGTGCAGAATGTGACGGCCCACCTCCTTTCGGGGACGGGTCGCTGGGACCACATAACGCCTGTGCTCCGGGCTCTGCACTGGCTACCAATAGCATGCAGAGACAGGTTCAAGGTATTAGTATTAATCTATACTAATACCTTCACGGTCCTTCACGGTCTCAGCCCCTCATACCTCAGGGATTGCCTTGCCCTTCGTGCTCCAGAGCAGCTCCTTTGGTTTGCTGGGGGTGCCTTTTTGGAGGTCCCCCGTGTTAAGCAGGGGCCCACAATGGAGAGGGCATTCTCAGTGGCCAGGCCGCATCCTTGGAATTCCCTCTCGGAGGAAGCTCACCTGGCACCAAGCCTTTTAACATTCCGGTGAGTTTGTAAAACCTGGCTGATCGCCCAGAACTTTGGGGTGGGTGTGAGGGTTAGCTAGTGGGGGTTTTCTCCCTCTACCCTTCTTTGGGTATTTTCAGATGTTACAAGAACCACGCTCATCTACAGTCAATACCCTGTGGTGGGAAATGGCCTTGTAACATCTGTTGGGGAACCGGAAGTTCCCCCACAGATGTTTGCCACAGTCAATTGTGGTGGGGAATCAGAATCACCACATGATCAGAGGTCCTAGCCAGACCATCCCCGATCACATGGTGAATGAGAGTCCCTCCCCATGATGAAGGGGACAGTAACGTCTGTCCCCTGACCACGGCCCGGAATCCGCGGCGGGATCCTGGGCCGTGGTCAATGCCGGGAGGGTGGCCGGGCGCTGCAGCCACATTGGCTGCAGCGCCCACCCGTCTCCTGGAGGGTGGGCGGCTGGGGAAGTGGGGGGGCAGGACTGTGCGGCCACATGTTGCACCACGCATCGCCACCCCCTCCCCGGATTCCCTGCCAGGATCGGCCACCGCGTCTGTTAGCCTGTGACGTGGTGGCCCCGGTGGGGAATCAAAGGGTTGTTTCTGTGACGGGGCCAATCGGCCCCATCACGTCTGAAAATACCCTTTATTTTCTGTTACAATGTTGTCTATCCCTGTTTTAATTGTTGTTAGTTTTATGATGTTTTAAATATTTTAAATATTGTTTTATATTGGATTTGTTAGCCGCCCTGAGCTGTTCACAGGAGGGGCAGGGTATAAATATATTAAATAAATAAATAAATAAAATGAATTGTTTTAACCCCAAAAGGGGGTGGAGATACGAACAACCCACTCCGGCCCGGGGAAACCTGGGATTGCTGCAGGGCATAAGTTGTTGTTGGGGAAGTTAGTAACAGGAGGATTCCATTCGGGCCCCGCCCAAGCAAGTAGGGAACCATCAGACAGGTGACCAGGTCCATCACCTGACAGGGGCTGGAACCTCATATTCTTGGAAAACAGTTAGACAAAGGTAGGACCCGAGCTCAAAGGAGGGAAGTGGGAGGTTTACCCCTTCCCCTTTTTTGATGTTATAATTAATCAATAAAGAGTGCGGCCGTTCTATCCCACAAGTTGTGTCCTTGTCTTCTTCTGGGGGTGCGTTGACAGCTATTTATTTGGCTAGACATTAATCATGCAGGGTAGGATTTGGAGTGTAATTTTATAGGCATGTAAAATTTGAGTTATCTGTTGATAAGAGAGTGCGGGATATAAATTAAAAGTGGAGTGGAGTGGAATGTTATATATTTTTATGTTTTATATCATTTTAAAGGTTTTATATTTCATATTTTTATATAACAATATCTATCTATGTATCTATCATATTTCAAAAATTTCATAAATATGTTTGAGCCTTCGAAGATGGGCAGGTTAAAAATCTAAATAAATAGACAACCTTTTTAGATGGGATGGGATGTGTAAATATCAACTGAGTCCTTTTTGAAAATATGTCCCCAAATGTAGGTGATGAGCCACAGTTGTGGAAGCTGAGCTCTTTTTTTAAAAGAACTGACTGTAAATGTACAGATCCTCCACTGATGTTTAGGAGCTTTCCCTTGTGCACCAGTTACTTTTTTATTCCACATTTTTCTCCAAAAGCTTGCAAGTAAACTAGCCAGTGAAAAACATGTGATGATCCTACAGGCACAGAGCTGCACCACTTTGATACTTAACTAATGTCTAACCACATGTTCTATTGTTGGTGCATCCCAGAATGAGACAAGGACAAATCGTGTGGATTTTAACAACGGCACTCTTTATTCCAATTCCTTTAAACTAGGTGAGGTAATGACCAAAGGCAATTTTTGGTCCAGTACAACAAGCATTAACAGGATTAACCATAATTACCATGGGGAACTGACTTTGATGTCACCCCAAGTGTCAGCCCCCAGTTTCTTAACAAACTTTGTCTCCCCCTCCAGCCCACACTGGAGGGGGTGAGGGGGACAGTGTCCTTTCTAGACTGAAATAAGAAGTCAGGTGCATGAAGGTTCAGGACCACACCTCTTCCTTGTCACCATCAACCATTTACCCCTCCCAGGGACATGAACCCAGCACTTCCCCTACCCTGATTCTGTGCCAGGTCTCGTTTCCTCATCTCTTAAAGAGATGACTCCCAATATATATAAACCTATAACATACAACACCATAACAGTTCTGAACCCTCACCCATAAGAGTGGGGGTCTGAGCAATACCTCAGATGATACCAACCACCTTTCCAAACTTGCTAAATGCCAAGCAAATCAACTAATTTGGGCTTTACGGCTGTCAAGTAGCAGTCAACCCCTTCTTGGGAAAAGAACAATAAAGCTCTGGCTTCATATGTGGTATCTCATGGTGTGTGATGTAGCTACCTCCTTGCTCTATGATCCACTTGCTTACATCCATGTTGACATTTCTCTGGGCTTTGTATGCCTTCCCTGGGTGCACTTCATTCTTCCAAAATATGCATTTAACTAGATCCATCCATACAAACATGGCAGCGGGAAGAAGCTTCCTCATCTTGAGCCAATTGTTCTTAATCCTAACAATCAACTGGACTCCCTGTAATTGAGGCAAAACATTCTCTCCAAGGTTCACTACAACTATGTCCAGTGTGGGGGCCCTTGTGGCATCCCTAAGTACAGGTAGTAACTGATACCAGCCATTGCATGCTGCTGCACCCTTTCCACATGATCGTCTTGCCTGTCCAATGTACGAGATTGTAGCTGATGAGCCAGACTAGTCTTCTATGTGGACCCTTTGCAGAACCTGAAAGTGATAATAAACAACTAAAGTTAATTAATTAGCTCTGTGCTTAAAAATGCCTTGACTCACCAATGCCCAAGGGTTCCAATATAATGCTATGACAGACTTACCACCGCCTAAAAGCTGCCTTCCACTATTTTAAAGGAGTGCGCTCCAAAGTACCCAAGAGGTAAATTGAGACATAAGAACATAAGTAGTGCCATACTGAGTCAGACCAATGGTCCATCAAGTCCAGCATCCTGTCCTCTGACAGTGGCCAATCTCATTTCCATGAGAGAAGAACCAACAGTCACAATGGGCAATCCATTCCCCGTTGTTCAACCCAGCTTCCAACAGTAAGAAGTTCATACTGTAAGCTAGGGGTGGGACATCAGGCAAAATACCGGCTTCCGGTTTTACCGGTTACCGGTATGCAAAATACCGGGTTACCGGATTAAAACCAGATTACCAGTGCCGGATTTATTACATTGATTTCAATGGGGAACTGTCCCCATTGAAATCAATGGAATACCTCCCCCTCCCAGACTGTGCGGGTGGAAGGGGGGCCCCCCCCGCCCACCTTGTCCAGCCTGGATTTTTTTAAAAAAAATTTTTTTTACCCTAAGTCCCTACTAGTGCTGCCACCGGCGACCCGGAGCCCGCACCAGCAGGTACTAGGGTGATCCCTGGGGTGGGGGGTGGTTTAACACCCACCCCACCCCAGGGATCACCCTACCTACCCACCCTGGAATCGCCTACCTTTGGTGCTCCAGGCAGTGGCGGCGGCAGCGGTCCGGTGGCTTCAGCACTTGCCAGGCCTTCCGGGTGAACTTCTGGGTTTCCCCGGAAGGCCTAGAAACACTGAACCTGGCAGCCACAGCCAGCGCTGGAGCCCCCGGACCGTCGCCGCCGCCCAGAGCACCAAACGTAGGCGATCCCTAGGTGGGGAGGTAGGGTGATCCCTGGGCTGTGTGTGTGTTAAACCACCCCCCACCCCAGGGATCACCCTAGTACCAACAGTACCTACCTGCTGGTGCAGGCTCTGGGTTGTCAGTGGCGGCCCGGAGCCCGCACTATCAGGGACTTGGGGGAAATTTTTTTTTAAAAAAAAATCCAGGCTAGGCAGGGTGGGTGGGGGGGTGTCCCCCCTTCCACCCACGCAGCCTGGACTGGGGAGGGAAAGTGTTTGGGTTTTTTTCTTTTCTTTTTTTACAATGCGACCATTCATTTCAATGGCCACAATGTAAAAGATCCGGTATCAGTAATACCCCCCAAATACCGGATTAATCCGATACTGCTGGTACACCAAAATACTGGCAGTATCGGATACCGGAAGATCCAAACTTCCCACCCCTACTGTAAGCTACTTGGTTAATAACCATTAATGGACGTACTCTCCAAGAACTTATCCAGTCCTTTTTTAAACCCAGCTATGATACTGGCTTTGACAATGTCCTCTGGCAACAAATTCCATAAGTTAATTATGCATTGAGTGGAAAAGTACTTCCTTTTATTTGTTTTAAATCTGCCGAAAGCTAGTTTTATGGTGTGCCCCTTAGATCTAGTACTATTTGAGAGGGTAAATAACCGTTCCCTATCTACGCGTTTCATTCCACTCAAGATTTTAGAAACCTCTATCGTGTCCCCTCTCAGTCTTCTTTCTCTAAGCTGAAGAGACCCAGCTTGTCAAGCCTCTCTTTTTACGGAAGTCGTTCCATACCCTTTATCATTCTCGTTGCCCTTCTCTGCACCTTTTCTAGTTCAGCTATGTCTTTTTTGAAGTGTGGCGACCAGAACTGCACACAATATTCCAGGTGCGGTCACACCATTGATTTGTATGGAGGTATTATGACATCCTCAGTTTTATTCTCTGTCCCCTTCCAAATAATTCCTAACATTCTGTTTGCTTTTTTGACTGCTACTGCAAACTGGGCTGAGGATTTTGGTGTATTGTCCACAATCACATCCAGATCCTTTTCCTGAGTGGTAACTCCTAGCTTAGTACCCAAAATTGTGTACTCATAGTTTGGGTTATTTTCCCTATGTCACTTTGCACTTGTACACGTTAAATCTCATCTGCCATTTAGATGCCCAGTCATCCTGTTTCATAAGATCCTGTTGCAGTTCTTCACAGTCTGCTCATGCTTTAACTACCTTGAATAACTTGGTGCCATCTGCAAATTTGATCACCTCACTCTTAACACCCTTTTCCAAATCATTAATAAATACGTTAAACAGTACTGATCCCAAAACACATTCCTGGGGCACACCACTTTTTACATCTCTCCGTTATGAAAACTGACCATTTAGTCCTATTCTTTGCTTCCTATCCTTTAACCAGTTACCGATCCATAGTAAGACACTACCTCCTATCTCATGACTTTTTAATTTTTCCAAGAGTCTTTTATGTGGGACCTTATCAAATACTTTCTGGAAATCCAGGTACACAATATCTACCAGGTGTCCCTTGCCCACATACTTATTTACACCCTCAAAGAATTCCAAAGGATTAGTGAGGCATGACTTACCTTTGCTAAATCTATGTTGACTCTTCCCCATTAAGCTGTGTTTATCAACATGCCTAGCGATTCTGTTAATGATAGTTTACACCATATTGCCCTGTGCAGACATCAAGCTTACTGGTCTGCAGTTTCCAGGATCACCTCCGGATCTTTTTTCAAATATCGGGGTTACATTTCACTCCAGCCCTCGGGTACAGTGGCAGATTCTAGTGATACATTACAAATAAAAGTTGATCTGCAATTTCATATTTGAGTTTCTTCAGAACCCTGTGGTGAATGCCATCTGGTTCTGGTGATTTGTTAGTATTTAGTTTGTCAGTTTGCTCTAGAACCTCCTCCAAAGTCACGCTGATTTGTGACACCTCTTCCAATTTATCACCTACAAAGTAAGGTTCTGGCTTGGGCCCCACCTACCTGCAGGACTGCCTCACCCTCTGGGACCTGGATCGGTCCCTGCGGTCTGATGGGGGCACCGTCCTCGGGGTCGCCCAGGTTTCCCAGGTGTCTACCATGAGGAGAGCATTCTCTGTGGCTATGCTGCGGCTGTAGAACTCCCTCCCCCCCCCCGTTGGAGGTTTGCTTGGTTAATGACCTCCACTCTTTCCGCAGACAGTGTAAGACCTGGCTCTTCCACCAGGCCTTTATTGACGTAGATGGGGTGAGTATGGGCTTTTTAGGTTGTTTTAATTTTAGTTTTATTACTGTGTATTTTAATATGTTTTTTAAATGTTGTTAGCCACCCCGAGATGCCTGAGGCAGAAGGGGGAAGCATATAAGTTTTAATATAAATAAATAAATAAATAAATAAATAAATAAATAAGCACCCTTTTCACCTCCTGGTCATCTAATGGCCCAACTGACTCTTTAACAGGCTTCCTGCTTCTGATGTACTTGAAAAAGTTTTTAATATTAGTTTTAGCATCTTCAGCAAGTTGTTCCTCAAATTCCTTTTTGGCCTGCGTTATTAACTTTTTACATCTAGTTTGACAATGCTTATGCTCATCCCTATTTACCTCATTGGGACTCTCTTTCCATTTTTAAAAGGATGCCTTTTTGGCTCCAGTAGCCTCCTTCACATCACCATTTAGCCACACAGTCAGATGTTTGGTCCTTATCCTACCTTTTTTAATTTGTGGAATACATTTAATCTGCGCTTTCAAGGTGGTGTTTTTAAAGACAATGGAGTGAGTTCCACAGTCATTAATTGGTACCTGTTGAGGAAGGCTCCATCCACATGTCTAAGCGAGACCCCCTGGTATGCAAGGAGGTACCCCATAGACATCGTCTGTGGCTAAGGCCCTGACTGTGGTGTCCCTTGATGATTCAGGGACAATCTAACTGACCTGAAATGCCCCAAAGAAAGCCAACATAAATGCAAAAGAAAACAATTTCAGTTCAAAACCATGGCTTTATTTACACATGATGGAGGTCCACCCATCCCCCACCCACCCGAGCACCCATCTGAATGTGGCATGGGTGGGTGCGCACTCCTGTGACCCATGCACTGCCTACCCATGCCCATGCATGGAGTATCATGGAAAAATCCAGGATCTTCCATGCAGGGGCAGGCCAAACTGTGTGTGGGTAGGGGATCAATCCCTGGCTCATTTACTCCCCTCCCGCGACTCACCAGATGTGCATGGATACTCCATGCAGTGCACACAGACTGCACCCCCCCCAGCCATGCCCATTTAGAAATGCCCCATATAAAAAAAAATGGGGGGGGAGGATCCTATAGATACTGACCAAGAGGAGGGAATACTTGGTTTTCTACTATCTTTTATCACACCTGTCCCCTGGACCAATTCTCAAACACACTTTCCACTGAAGAAAATCCCTGTTGGGAGGTGGCTGACCAGCTAGACCACTCGTGAAACACAGAGCAACATCTAGCTTCTCTTGTGCCCGCTGCTGCCCCCCACCCCCATATGTACCTAAGCGCCAGTATGAAGTAGAGCATCTGGGATGGGGAAGCATGTATTCCATCCTTGCGGGGCTTGAACTCTTAGAATTCCCTAAATGTCCTGGTTCTGACAGGCAGGGATCTCTTCACCATCCCAAGCAACTGTAGGATCCAAGGTTCCACACTGCTGGTGGTAAGGCCTCAGGGTTTGTGTAGCTCAAGATGCGAGTGAGCAGAATGCTCCATCTGGCAGCAAGAGAGGGCATTTGCTACACCTCTCATAATGGCTGGTGTGTACTTTGCAAAAAGCAGAATATTATTGTCCAAACAAACAAGCAGGTATGAATGCCCTCACTAACTTAATCACCTGGGGGGATTTAGACAAAAGGGAGTTAATAGGGATGGGCGAACATGGTATGGAAGTTCGGAGTTCAGACCGAACTCGGTCTGTTCGGTCGACTGAACCGAACCTCCGAACCGAACTCGAATTTCAAACCGAACCGAATTTCCGAACTCCGTTCTGTTCGCCCATCCCTAGTGGCAACACACACCAAAAAACCTGGTTTTGAATGGCCGAACTTGGTTCAGAAGTTCGGAATTCGACCCGACTGAAGCGAACTTCCGAACTGAACTCGAATTTCAAACTGAACTGAACCGAACCAAATTTTCGAACTCGAATTTCAAACCAAACTGAACCAAACTGAATTTCCGAACTCCGTTCTGTTTGCCCATCCCTAGGAGTTAATGACATGGACTGTGGCCAGGTTGTCACACAGAATAAGACTGAATGGTTTTCGAACTCAGTGATACACCAGTGGTCTGCTACAAATATAAGAAAATTTCAACATGGTAAGATCCTTAGTAGCACCCGCCACAGTCCGTTCTGCTGGGCATGGCACTGCGCACCACCTGTCCCTAAAATACACCCCAAAGCCTCCCCCCGTGCAGCATCCAAGTTAACCTGAAGTTCCATTTGTAACAGGAGCTGTTGCTGCCAGAAACTAACCCTGTTAAACCTGCCAGAAATGGGGCACATGTTTCTAAACTCGCCTGGGGATTTCTTAGGTACCACCCATAACAGGGACACAGCAGGTTTGGATGTGGGGGGCAGGACCAGTGACCCTACTTTCCTGAAGGTCCTTGTCTAGCTCAACTTGTGTCATCTGCTCCAGTCCAGTTTCACATTGTGTGCCCTGCTGTCTTTCCTGTGCAGGGATCCTAATCCCTCTTTTAAAACCCCTTGAACTATGTACAGAACCTCTACACTATTTTGGTGTTCCTTCAATTCCCACTTCAATCACTCAGTCCTGACTAGGGTTGGGACTTTTTCCTGCACACATAAACATACCTTGTGTTGCCTTGGGGCTCTTGCCTTACCAAGAAGTATTGTACTTTCCTTTACCCACAGGGTGCTTGGCCTTAAAACAACTGGAGGTGGGATGGCAGTCTCCAGATTGGGTGCATGAGTGCCAGAATTTACATTCAGCACTCAAGAAATTGCCTGACTGATTAAATTCCAAGAAATTCCCACCCCCTCTTCTGATCCCTTGTGCCACTCATTATGAAATGGATCATTGGTGGGGGCAATGCTGTCTCTGGCCATAACTCTGCCGCTGTCTGACCTGGGTGCATTTGCCACACCATTCATACAATCCAGGCAGAGGCTGTGGTCAAGAAAATCCCACATCAGGTGTGGAGTGAAGGCTGACCTATGAAAAGCATCATCATATCTCAGCCATGACCCCTGGGGGCCTAAGTCATATGTGTAGCGCACCATGTCAGCATACTTCAGCAGATCAGAGGCCTGCAACTTTACCCCTTGAAATATGGAGTAGGCAACAATCCAGTTGGACCAATTCAAATCCACTTTGGGGCAAATAAACCTCTCTTTTTCCTTTTTATTTCCCCAATCAGTGGGGTCCACTATGGGGTCACTAAACAGGAGGGCAAAAAAATCTGTGTACTTCCATTTCCAGATTTCTTTTCTCTGGTGCCTTGGAAGAGGTGTTCCCAGATGGAAGCAGATACATCTGCATACCTCCCACACAACAAGAGGGATCTCTCTCTTCAGTCCCATCTCTGGATGCCATACTTGTGCCTGTGCCCACTGATGGGGTGTTCCAGACATGAATCAAATCCAGACCATGCCCTGTTCCACCAGAGGTGCTGTACTCTGTTTCCACCAGAACTGGTGTGCTTGCTACACCACTCACTCCCTGGGTGATTTCAGACGTGATGGGCGGCAGCATTGACCCTGGGTCGTGGAGTGCTTCGGACCACGGGCGGGGGTGAATGGGCACACCAACAGATGTTTGCCCCTTTGGCCCTGGTCGCGGGGACCGCCAAACCACAGCCCAGGGTCAATGCTGCCGCCCGTCACGTCTGTTGGGCAACCCCCCCTCCCGGAGGGGGCAGGACCACACAATGCAGCGTGCGGCCACACAGCCCCGCCCCCTGTGCTCCCTGGCGGCCTGCCCTCCCTGAGACAGGCAGCCACAGTGGCCTATATGGCCGCTGCAGCTGCCCACCACCCGCCGCCTGCCACCAGGACTCCGGAACGTGATGAAGATAAGGTAACAGACATTACTTTTCCTTCACCATATTCCGGATTCCCCCTAACCACGCCTTGTTCGCCGCCATGGTGCGGGAGAACAAAGCATGTTTAGGTTCACCGCGGGGGGTGGTTGACTGAGACGAACATCTGGATGCGAGCAAACAGACATTCACCTGCTTTCAACCCCCTCCGCGGTTGACTGCGGTTGACTGTGGTGATTTCAGACAATGTAACATCTGAAATCACCCCCTGTTTGGGCTTCCAGTGGTTGTCCCGAGGTGAGGGCAGGACAGCAGTCCCATAATGGCTGGGCTGACACTGCTGGCATCCGTGCACACTGGCATGCCCCACTACAGGTGCTCATGAGCTGCATTCGCATGCCCCCCAATTCATCTCCTGGTTTAACTGTGAGTGGCTTTCCCTGCCTCACCTCACCTGTGTCCTGCTGTAGTGCTTGCTGGGTGCTGGGGTCAGAGATCAGTGGCCGCCGGGTCTGCAGGTGCTTATGAGCTGCATTCCATATCTCACACTCCAATTACTCAAATCCCTGAGCACTGCTTTCACCCATGGGTCAAATGGATCATGAGGGCCTTTCCTGGGCCTCTGAGGTGGAGCTGCCACATCCCTGAAATGAGAGGGAGGAGCCGTCATCTGTCTACCCTTCCTAGGTGGGATCCCTGATGTCCCAGGCTCATTGGGGGTCCAGGGTTTAGCCCGGTCAGGCCATTACAGGGCCAGGTCTGGATTGTGGGGGCCCAGGCTCAGGCCTGATGGGGGTATGCACTGCCCATGGCTGTGACCCTTGGGCAACTGGATGGGCCTGGTGTGCTATTCCAGATCGGCCGGCTGCCATCTGCTTCATTGATGCCTCACAGCCAGCCAATTTCTCCTGCATGGAGAGCAAAATAGCTTCCTTGGGCCCTGTGGGGACTGGATCCTGGGGCACCGCCACGCCTGTAGGGACTCCTGGGTCCAGAGGAGGGGCCTCAGGAGCAGGGGGGAAGCCAGGCTAGGCCTGTCATGCCCATTTACTGGGGCCTTCCTCTTTGGGACCTTCTTTGGCATCACACCAAATGGGGGGGGAGGGACTTGGGGCCTCACTTGTTTAACTGGCCCTAATCACCATACTGTGGCCCAGGTACCATTAGCCCAGGGAACTACCAGCAAACTTTCACTGCACTCTGTCCCAGTTGCAAAAAGGGTTGGCTTCTGGGGTTCACAGCCTGCCATCGAGTCCCACCAATTGAGACTGGATGGAGGGGGGCTTCTGAGTGCCACCAGTTTCAATGGGGAAGGGGTCAGGCCTCCTGTGCAGCTTGCTGCTTGAGAGAGGGGAGGGAGCGCACTGCCCAATCATTCACTACCTGTTGTGCTCCAGGGGAAGGTCACACCAATGCTGTCTAGGTCTGCCGGTAAGCTTCTTACCGGGGGAAACAGCCTCCAACCATGGCCTAGTCCCAGTCTGTGTAGCTTTGTCACCTCCGCTTCTGTTGCTTCTTGGTTGACTCCTACCCCGTGACTATGGAAAAGCTTGTGCTTGTGTTAAATTAGCCCTCCTGAAAGTCTTCCCTTGTGTGACACAGTTTTTTGCCCTGTAGCCTGGTTGCCCTAGCAACCAGGCCGGGTGCCATCTTTTTCCCCACTGGGCAACTGCTGCTCCTGCAATTGGCTGAGCTGACTGTCAGCTGCTGCAAGGAGCCAAAGCACTCATCCTTGCTCCTTCCTTTAATTGGAGCATGACAATTGGCCAACTCACTGCCAGCAATAGTAGGTGAAGGGCTATTATTGTTCTAAACTACTTAGTCTATCTGTCACATTGTGTGTCTCTTTTTTACAAAAGGAAAGAGAGCTATGTTTCCCAACAGATCTGGTCTAACTGGATTGGGCCACTCTTCTCCAAGTTGTATAAAATGAGTTTACACTTTACTTTGATGCCAAGTCAGCAAAGCAAGTATTGTAAAATGACACTATATTTATAAATAAATGGAACATGAGCCTCAGAATATATTTTTAAAATAGGCATAATTTACATAAATGTAAATAGAAAATATCAGTAGCTTACATAGAATGGTATGATAGCCAATCAAAATTACATTATCTAAAAAACATTTCTATTTTAAGAAAATAGCTTCTAAAAGCTTAACATATGCTCAATTCATTGGCTCAAAGATATCCAGAATACATTACATTCTTCCCAGTTCTTCCCTTTTTCTGCCATGATGGTGAGAGAGAAACCCCAACATTGTGTAGGATTTCAATCTGAAAAAGCAAAGCTAGTGTCTCCCTTCTTAAAGCAAAGTTTGTCAGAAGCTGACACTCCTGAGCAGTGACACTGATGACATCAGTTAGCATGGAAATACACAGGATTCTAATTGGCTCTCTTAATTCTGAGCAAGTAAAGAAACTGAACAGAGAGTCAGACTTCCTTCAAATTTTGAAAAAACCCTCATATTTCCATCAAAATTAATTGTCAGATTACAGAGAGAACTGACCACAGCTTCAAGGTTTTTTAACCAATTAGTGGAACCAGATGTGCTATCTAGGAAAAATTAGCTTAAAACTTCTCACTTTGGAGATGTTCATGGCTGGTACCATTTGTCATTTAGACATATAGACTGATAAGGACCTTGGTCTGGCCTCCAACTTTAGCCATTTTTTTCCTATTTCCTTGGATACGATGAAAAGTTCACTGAGAAGTTTTTTAAAAGTTCATTGGAACACAGCTGAGGAGGCCTCAGCCTGAACCAAGGTACACAAAGAAACTGATTTTAAAAATCAATGCAGTAAAACACAAGTTCAATAAATTGAAACAGAAAGTTAATATATTGAAACTCAAAATCAATACATTAGGAACACAGATGGCCCCAAAATATATGCTTATAATAGGAAATACATGAAACTGTGTTGGTAGCATATAGAGGGGATAATTATGTATAATGTTGAGTATATTTATTTTGTTACTATGTGGGGGCAGTTATGGGTTTATTTATTATTGTTATATTGTATTATTGTGTTATGCTATTGTATGGGGTTCCCCTGTGTGGGATATGTGCCCTGAATTATTTTGTCAGCCGCCTCGAGCTAATATGGTTTAGGAGAGTGCGGGATACAAATAAACCATGAAATAAACCGTGATTTATCTTATTAAAAATGCAAGCTTACTTGGAAAAGGAGCAGTGTCTTCCTTATGTACTGGACAGGACTGAACGCAGGGCATGAATCCTTTTTATGTTTAGTGCTGGCACTATCCCTTAGTTCTGGCACAAGTCCTGTTGAAGTAAATGGGATTCAGACTGGCCATAAGATGTTGTGGTAGGTGCCAAAATGCTATCCTATTAGCAATAATTAATAAGCAGTTATTCCACATTAATATGCTTCACTTAGTAATTGCTCCTACAAAGTCAGGACTGATGCTGGGCTACATTGTGATGCACCTACAGAAGTACTACCTTATTTTCAAGTAGCCTCTTTGATTCCAATAAGTTCCACATTCTGGTCCATAATTAATTATTCCAAAGTGACCTATTTTACACCCAAAATATACATATAGCCAAATCTCACTTTTTTCAGATTGAAGGCAATATGGGCTTTCAAAAAACCTCCAAAGTTCATTGTAAATTACACTAGAAATTACATCTAGTTAATTTTGACAAGTGGGGTGTAAAATTGTTAAAATAGCTGCTCTTCATATTCAGCTTACTGGAAATTAGGGTTATTAATTTGACATTACTTTACTAGCCTGTTTCAAGATGAAATATCATATATCATGGGACCAACACAAACCTTCTCATAAGCAAAATCATCACTAGAGTTAACAAAAAATAAAATAAAGGATTAGCTGATTAAATAACACCTTCAGTTAAAGGTGAAATTTAATATAAAGTCCTTTATGGAAAGGCCTGATGGGTTGAAAGAGAAGTTTTATTTTTATAGGGTACAATTCCCTAATGCTTAGAATAAAGCTGGCATAAGGAATATGTGAATGGAGCTCTTATTGGAATGCCCTGCATCAAAACACAAATAACTTTCTATTAGCCATGTCAGTAGGTTAAAGAATAGCTAGGTGGAATCAAGCAATTATCAGGGAATGTTAGAACATTCTTCAGAACAACCCTGACCTTAATAACTTGTTTAAAGATCTCCTCCTGATGGTTTATGGAAGAATCCCAACTTAAAAGACAAAAGTGTACTCTCAGAGTGCATTGTTAATCACTCTAGACCATCAGTGGCACAGCTACCCAATGGCAATTATTTTTGTGGTGACTGTGACCGTGTAATTCAGTCCCCAAATATAAGTGTTTTATTTTATCACCCTATTAGTGGGGAAAATATCCTCTCTCATTTAATGAATAATAACATGCACTACAAAGAATGTACCATCTGAATGCACGAGAATGTGTATCTGACTAAATGTCCTTGTACTGCAGTTAGTGAATGATCAGACCACAAAATGATGATGGAACAAATGTAGAAAAAAATCTTCTCCCCATTAGTGGAAATGATGAAGCCTCTCAAAAACCTGAACACATTAACACGGGGACAGATTCTAATCTCAGACAGTCAGAATAGATCACTGCAGAGCTTCTCTCTCTCTCTCTCTCTCTCTCTCTCTCTCTCTCTCTCAAGTGTTTCTGTGCTGGTGGAGCAATATATAGGAAGCAATCCCCCACATCTCTCCACTCTTGTATCCCTCCATGCTCCTGCCTGGGAGCTTCACTCCTCCTCTGCCCCCACCCTCGCCTGCTTGCGAACCCCTTGCTCCTCTAAATATCTTCACCCCTTCTCCCTTGCTGCCCCTCATGCCTGGAACTCCCTTCCTGGATACATTTGCCCTGCTCCTTCCCTCCCAACTTTCAAATCCTTCCTGAAAACCCACCTCTTCCCTCAGGCCTTTCCTAGCTCGTCATGAGTAACATCCTTTTCCCTCACTCAGAACCTAATTCCCTGTAACTAAGCAAAACACATGAGCCTGCAACGTCTCAACCTCATGAATGTACTCTTGTCTTTCCTGATGTTTATTTCTCCCTCATATCCGCCTCTTTTGTCTCTCAGATTGTAAGCCCCTTAGGGGTAGGGACCTGTCTCTGACTGTGGATTGTACAGTGCCAGGTACATTGTTGGTGCTATACTAATACTAATACTAATACTAATACTAATACTAATACTAATACTAATACTAATAAGATTAAGAATAAGAATAAGAATAAGAATAAGAATAAAAAATATGAACTTTCCTTTTCTATCTACACTTGGAATGATTGGGAATCGTTTCCTTTTCTCGTAGCAGATCAACCAATCATTGCAGTGGGCATTTTTAGCCCATTACTCATATAAGATGACAGATCCCTCTTCCCAAACAACTGTCTCCAGAAGGAACCTCCATGCACAGGCTGGCCAATCTGTGTGGAAGGAAAAATTGTGCTGTCTCTGTGATAACACATCCTGTTGCCTTGGATTCTGTGGAGGGTGCTACTAAGTTCCTTGGCAACTGGGGAGAGTCACATAATGAGGGTCTGAGACCCATTCATGAAGCTGGCAGATGCATAAGGTTAACTTAGTTAATTAATCCTGAAAGATAAGACAGTATAAGGAGAAGCATAAATGAGTAATCTGTAGAGGTGAGAAACTGGGGAAGGAAGGACTGATGGAAGAGGAAGGTTTGTAGGAGAGATTTGAAGGTCATGTGGGAGGGAGGGAACAGAGTATATGTGTTCAGGGATTAAGTTCCAGGCATAGGGGACAGAATAAGATAAGGGGTGAAGGCTGTTTAGGGAGCAGGAAAGTGTGGGGCAGGTGAAGGTGGGGGCAGAGGATAAGTGAAGTCGCAGGATGGGAATGTAGCAGGAAATGAGGGCAGGAGCAAGACCATGGAAAGCTTAAATTAAGATGAAAGGTTGTGGGAAATGTGGTGAAAATAGAATAACAGAATGATAGTTGAATCACAATAGCCAGGGAGGACTATTGTATCCAACCAATTCACCCTCTTTGACTAGGGCCCAACAAAGTGAATCCAAAATGCAATTTCCCCCCACTTTGTCAGATGTTTGGGATGGTTTTTCAGGTTTATTTATTTATTTATTTATTCAGTATTTCTGTTAGTTTGCACATACTCATCAACTGACTTGCTATTGCACATACTCATCAGCTGAAATGAAGTAACTGGAATAACAAAACAACCAAACCAAAATGCCAAAACAAATGAAGTAACTAAACTGTGAATACCTTAGTGGATATGGGATAAGTGGATATCTCTTTTGGTTGTGAATGTTAGTTGGATTTTGGAGGGATATCTGAAAATATAAAAATATTTGCAAATAAATACACTGTTTGTTTCACTCTTAGTGATGAAAAGTAGGCTGAGACCAATGGAAGGAAGTCAGAGCTGCTGTATTAAATAGTGTATTTAAAATCACTGGATCTTCATGCAGAAATCCCTGGCCTCCTCAGAGATGCACTGGGTTTGGTGACAAACATCATAATTGTCTTCAACCTATGATGTTAACTAACGAGACATTAGCCCACTGGAGTCTGGGTTTGGTCCATGCACCCCCACTCAACCACGACTCACATATTTTGCCTGTTCAGCCCAATAAATGGGGAACAACTCATGTGTCTTTCATGTGCTTGCAGGCAGCCTCCACTGGCAGCACTGATGAGAGTGAGAGCAAAGAGATGGTAAGGAAGCAGTCGCTACTCGGATGTTCTAGGATTTCCACCCACAACTCAATGGTACTCATGAATCTGTACACATGGAAGCACTGCCTACAACCTAGTTGATGGGACGCAGAGACATTTATGCACATTAGCCCACATTTGCCCACACGGTGGGCTCCACATTCCTGGAGGCTGCATGTCCAGCAGGTGATGGCACCATTTCCAGTGGGGGAGAATGCCTAATAAATGAGTAGGTGTTAACACTCATAAATAGGAAACCCAATTTCTAAAACAAAATTTTGATAAAATCTCTGTAGTTAGCATGCTGATAAGATTTCCTCTCCCCAATCGCATCTAGAAGATGGGTCTATCAGAGCATGATCAGCTTTCAGGGCTTTTGACAAGCATATCAGACAGTACATTTGTAAGTGAAAGTAGAGAAGAGGGTTTTTTTGTTCTCTGCTCATTACTCCATCCTCTAAAATAAGAAATAACTCAATTCCCTGAGTGTATATTTAATGACTTGCCATCTTTATGCATTAAGATTAACAGTAGAGTATCACAATCAAGCCCTGCATCCACAGCCATGTGTATGTACGCACGCACAACCATGCTGCTTGCGTGGGCACCATAGGCCCCGTGCCAGGGCTGCACGTGGTTTGTGTGCATGTCTCTGCACATGCGTGCTCTGCACAGTGCTCAGCGGGGCATGGGATTGGCTCCAATGCATTCCCTTTAATTAAAGGAGATTTTCAGTCATAGTTTCACAGAAAAAACCCATGCATTTATTTTTTTGTTTTATAAAAACTGGCAAGAGCAGTTGGGCAGCATGGGAGGATGAGTGTTCTGTGACCATGTAAGACCTGTTGATGTTCTCAAGTCCCAGATCTTGTCTTTCCTTAGTTTGAGAGCTGTTTGAAACTCTGGTTCCAATGTGGCTCTATTACAAATATGAGTCTCAGATGGAAACAAAGTAGTTCATGTTTTATTTGACCAACTTTTGTTGGTGAGGGCACAGACACTTTCAGGCCGCACAAAATACTTCTTCAGAAAGACTTTTAAGTCAGAACTAGAGCTTGAGCCATTTCAAGCTAGTCATATATGATATCAGTCACTTCGGGATGAGGCTGTTAGGCAAAGAAGTTGTTAGAAGAAAGGTTATTAGCAATCAAAACAGTTATGAGCCTGAGCTCCAAAGATGGAAGCTCTGAAACCAAATTTAACCAGAGTTCTGTGGGTCCTTGCTCTAGCATTTTGTGTGAATTGTACATCCACTAGCCGAAATGTCATATTCAGTTCAGTAGATAATCTCCCTTTGCATATTTAGAATTCCAAGGCTTTACTTCACTGGCTAAAGAAATTGGTTTATAACTCGTTTGCACTGCCAACAAAGCTAGGGAAAAGGCAGCTACTTGTTACTGCAGCTCACTTATAATTATTTTTAAATTGTAACATTTTCATTAGGGTGATATGCCAGAAAGAAGACTACTTGGCATTTAAATACTGGAATAAAAATTTAAGATAGACAGTTGTAGTTTTGTATTGGTTTTTTTTTAAATGCCTTTTTTTCTTGTAAACTGAACCAATTTCATATGGAAATCAGAGAAATAATAACCACAAATCTGAAAATTGACACCTTTTTGTGAGGGGTGGTGGTATTTGTTAAGATGACATGTCATACCTTTGGGCCAATAATAACAAAGAACTGACCCATACAATTTGCATGTTCATTTCAGTGTATGCAAAAGTTGTTCTGCATGCTATATGTGAATGTAAAACATGGACTGTGACCCTCAAACCACTTACTTGTAGGTATTCCATTTAATTTCATGAAACCAAGACAGATGTTTGTTGGCCTTAATATCAGTGAGACATGATCACAATGAACTGACACTCCATGCTGTCTTCTTGGGCATCACAGGATCATTCCTTACAGATAAAAGCATCGAGTGTGAAAATGGACAGATAGTAGTGTTTAGGTGGAAGATAGGGCTGAGATGAGAGCAAGCATTCTGAAGGGAAACACTAATGTTTTCAGAGAGCTTGCAAGTGTCCATCAGTACTTCAGTTTCCGGTGATTCTGTGCTTCTGCCATTTTTCTCAGCATTATCGTCACTTACCAAAACATTGTGTCATTTTCTGGGATTTTTTCATCACTTCAATTACTTTCTGGGACTTTTTGACACGTTTTTCACTTTCCAGGACTTTTTCATCTATTTCATGGAATTTTACAACAGTTGTATTGGTCGTTTTACAGCACGTTTATGGCAATTTACAGCACTTGCTTAGCTGGCAAGGTTTTGTCTCCACAGCCCCAGAGGTGCACACGGGCACATGCAGGACTTTGATCTGACCCGTGGCAGCTGCATTCAACTTTCAAATGCAACAGAAAGTGTTTAAAACATCAGGAAAGCTGGTAAGTCTCTGTGTAGCATGAATCTTGGCAAATGCCATGCTTCCAATGGACACAGCACTCACCAAGATTTTTCATTTCAGGTCTAGTGGAAGGATGTGTGGCCAGTAGCTTAAACTCTGAAACTTAATTTTTTTAGCTGACTAGCAGAGACAATAGAGAGAGAGAATTCTTCCTATTTTTTGTAGGCTGGGAGAAAGAGAAAAGGGTAACTAGGTTGCAAAAAAATGGAGCCCCAGCCTCTCCCTTCATCTAAGACATGAGCATTCTCTAGCAGTGGAAAAAGGAGAAGAAAGAGAAAGTGAAGGAAAAATGGGTATGGGATCTCTCTTGGGAAATGTATATGCAAAGAGACCATGGCATCTCATGCCCATGGCATCTCGGGGCAGCTCACAACACTAAAACAACAATAAACTACATAAAACAACAGTATAAATAATCTAAAAACTACCCCCCCAAACATTCCCCCTCCCTACCCTACCCTCCCACCCTTCCCTCCGAAGGTCTGGGTGAACAGCCAAGTCTTACAGGCTCAACAAAAGGCCATCAGACCCGGGGCCAGGTGAGCTTCCTCTGAGAGGGAGTTCCAAAGCTGTGGCCCGGCCATCGAGAATGCCCTCTGCATTGTAGCCCCCCGTTTAACATGGGGGACCTCCAGGAAGGCGCATCCGGCAGACTGCAGGGGCCGCCCAGGGGTGCGGAAGGTGAGGTGGTCCCCAAGGTATGAGGGTCCCAGAATGTATAGGGTTTTATAAACCAACACCAGCACCTTGAATCTGGCTCAGTATGCTATAGGAAGCCAGTGCAGAGTGCGAAGCACAGGTGTAATATGCTCCCGTCGCCTCATCCCCATAAGGAGATGGGTCGCTGCATTCTGCACCAGCTGCAGCCTCCGAACCAGAACCAAGGGAAGCCCCACGTAGAGCGTGTTGCAGTAGTCTAGCCTTGAGGTGATGAAGGCATGAATAAGAGTGGCCAGGTCGGGCCTGGAGATGTATGGGCGCAGCCTCCACACCAGAAACAGCTGGCAAAAGGCGGCTTTAGCCACTGCCTCCACCTGATGATCCAGACGGAGGCCTGGCTCCAACACCACCCCCAGACTCCGAACCTGCTGGGCTATGGGAGGGCAGGCCCATAGCCCAGCAGAGGAGTTGGCACCTCCCTTGCCCTACCCACCACCATCACCTCCATCTTATCAGGATTGAGCTTCAGTCTGCTCTGCCACATCCAATCTGCGACAGCCTCCAGACGTTGGGAGAGCAACAAGACAGCGGGACCTGGGTCAGTTGAAAATGAGAGGTACAGCTGAGTAGCATGAGCATATTGGTGACAATGCACCCCGAACCCTCTCACGATCTCCCCCAAGGGTGATATATTTTATTGTCCATCTGTGTTTCTATATATTGAACATTATAATAGTAGGGATGTGTAAACGCAATTTGGAAGTTTGGGGTTCAGCCCAAACCCGGTGTGTTCGGCCCATTTGGGAACACTCTGAACCTGAACTGACCCCCGACCAAACTGACCGAACCGAGTTTGGGTTCAGTGGGAGGGGCCTGGTTTTCCCTCCCCCCTCCAGGCTGCATGGGTGGAAGGGGCACCGGGGAGAACCTCCCCCCGCCCAGCCTGGGATTTTTTTAAAATCCCCCCCCTGCCCTGGGATTGCCCAAGGCCCTACCTGGTGGTGCCATGGCTCTGGCCCCGGGTCCGGCAGTGGGTGGGTCCAGCAGTGGGTTCGCCAGCGGTGGTCTGAAGCACTCTGGAGCACTGCAACCACTGGACCCACGGCTGCAATAGCGGCTACAGCTGCCGCGGCCACTGCCAAACCTGGGGCCAAAACCCCAGCACTCCCAGGTAGGTCAGGCTCTGGCCCCAGTTCTGGTGGTGGCTGCAGAGGCAGACATGGGTCTGGCGTTCCGGAGTGCTTCAGGCTGCTACCAGGCCTTCCGGTTTGACCCGGAAGGCCTAGTAGTGGCCTGAAGTGCTCCAGAGTGCCACCACAGGTGGACCCGCTGCTGGACCTACCTTCCACCGGATCCGGGGCCAGAGCCCCGGCACCACCAGGTAGGGTCGCGGGCAATCCTGGGGGAGGGGGATTTTAAAAAAAATCCCAGGCTGGGCAGTGCAGGAGGGGGAGTTGCTCCCAGGTGCCCCTTCCACCTGTGCAGCCTGGAGGGGGGAGGGAAAACTGGGTCCCCTGCCCGAATGGGTTCAGTCCCTCTGAACTGGTTCGGTCTGAATAGACCGAACCAAATAGTTTCAGGTTCAGCCAAACCCCGAATGGGCCAAACACCAAGTCACTCAGTGTTTGCACACCCCTATAGAATAGGCCTTTGAATGGTTAATTTCTAAAGAACTGTCTCTAGAATGTCCTTTTAGCTGTAATCTGGGAGAAGAGATACAATCAGTCTGTCTCTCTTAACGAATCAACATTCACTGTTTATCAGAGTCAAGGGACGTGACTCCCAAGCAGGGCAGGAAAAAACCTTGTTTGTTTGGATCTTAGTCATTGTTAAATCCTATCTCAGATGATAGCCACCTTTTTAGTATGTATCAACAGGTTTTTTACTATGTACTTTGAGAAAACCTCATTGTCAGCTGTCTTGACCTGACATAATCTAAACAGACTTCTAAGCATTTTCACTCCATAAAGAGGAAGAGGAAACACTGATTCTTTAGAAAGTTCCTTCCTTGGAGTTTACTCACCTACATATGGCAGTATGGGACACAGGACTGGGTGAATATGAATTTATATTCTTTTTATTCATTTAGCCAATAATACTTAAAGCATATGTTATATCTTATAGATGTTAAGATCTTTGAACTTGTAACAAAACTGTTCCTTGAACAGAAATGTCTTTTTAAATCATGTGTATTTGTAACTTACACTGTTTCTCTTTTGTACCATGTTTTTATTTGAACTTAAGTAAACTATGCTTTATATAGCATTCTTTCTCTCATGGCCTCATTTATACATAATATTGTCTTTACAATACTTTGCTGAGCTGGTTAGACTTTTAAGCACAGTGTAAACTGAGTTTTGACATATTGGAAAAGAGTGCCATATATCCAGACCAGATTATGTCAGGCCTGGACCACTAAGCACATTTTCCCTTTGAAGAAACTGAGGCACAATGCAACAGACATACACAGGGATGCAGAGCAGGAAATCTAGCTCTGCATCCCTGCGCGTGTCTGCTGGCAAAGTCACGTGGGGGAAGCTTTCAGACTGGCTGATCCCTGCGCATATCCTGGCTGCACATTCCCTCCCTCAGCCAGAATATGCATGGGGGGTGGGGGTCTTAAAGTGCCCTCAGTTTGAAGAGAAGGCCATAGAGTAAGGAGCTTGGGGAAGAGGTCTTCTCTGAATCACAGAACAAAGCCAGGCAGAGAATCCACACATGTACAACCAGAAAAGATGCTGAGATCCTGAACGAGGAACCCATCTCTGAGTTAACTTTCAGGTGGGGAATTTCCATGTATAGGTTCAGAACTGGCTTCTATTGAGTTATTTGATAAGGACCTTGAAACCTGCAAAGTGGAGTCCTGGAGTCCTTTGATGAAGTAGGCTGTCTGTAGGAGTGGCTGGAAGCCAGACTTACTCAAAACTCTTGAGGCAACCAGACCTATCCAAATTGATACAGATACAGACTGGTTTGAACCTGTGCTGACTTGGCCTTTGCTACTTTTCAAAGCAAAAACCTCAGGGAACAACCGTAGCACAAACTGGAGTACAAAACCAAAAGAAAAATCAAGAGGCTACAATTTTTTTTTAAATAATAAACTATATAAAACTGTTTAAAAAAATGAATATTCCAAATACTGTCAATATATACAAACAATATACTCCATAAGACCAAATATTCACAATATGAAATACATAAGCCCTATGCGTTTCGGGTTAACAAATCCTTCTTCAGGGGCATATAGGCAATAACTCTATATATGTAGTATATCTTTATCAACAACCACAAATACATGTGGAAGAATTAGGGATGGACGAACGCAGTTCAGATTTTCGGAGTGCGGACTGAACTCAGTCTGTTTGGACGTCAGAACCGAATGTCAGAACCAAACTCTTGAATGACCGAACAGTTCGGTCGTGTTCGGCCGAGTTCGGATGAGTTTAGAAGCAGGAAAAACATCTTTCCAGGGCCGAAAATTAGGTTTCGGTTTCGTTTCGGTTTCAATTTCGCTATTTTTGAATGTTTGGCCAAGTTCGCCAAACCGAACTCGACAGAACCGAACCATCGAACCTGAACTCTGGTTTTGAACCGAACGACCAAACATCCGAACATCTGAACCACATTCTGTTCGCCCATCCCTAGGAAGAATGCCAATTTGTTCAAGAACGTCAAATTCCAAAATCTCTTTGAGGAGCAGAGCTCTCAATCATTAGTCATTTACTCAACCCAACCTACTTTGACCCCTCGGTTTGTTTTATATATTGACAGTATTTGGAATATAGTGTTTTCATATATTTTTAACTGTTTTATATAGTTTATTATTTTAAAAAAATGTTTCTAGCCAGTTGATTTTTCTTTTTCCTATTCTACTTTTCCAAGGATCAGACCCTTTGCCTAAGTAAAATATATGCCCAAATTCGGGCATATATGAGGATCCTGGGAACAAGGAAACAGACATTACGTATGCTGGGACATTTGAGCTAGTTCCCCAGAGACTCCCACAGAAGGAGTGAGTGTTAGTTCAGCTACAGTTATGTCTCTTGTTTGTTAATAGTGTTTGTGGCACTGCATTGTCGTGTTACGTTACTGAAGACTTTAGTAATGGGGATGAATTTCACTTATTTTAAACGCCTCACATTTGCTGCCATCTTCTTCTTTTTTTTTTAAAGTTCACTTGTCTTAAGATATTTATGACCTTTGCTTTTCAAGTCTTTTGGGGAAATTTATAGAAACCATCTCATCCTTTTTGCAATATTAGCTGCATTCACCTTCACAACCAAAAGAGATATCCACTTATCCCATATCCACTTACGGTATTCACAGTTTAGTTACTTCATTTATTTTGGCATTTTGGTTTGGTTGTTTTGTTATTCCAGTTACTTCATTTCAGCTGATGAGTATGTGCAATAGCACTAATAGTATAAAAACTAACTGAAATACTGCATAAAATAAATAAATAAATAAACCTGAAAAACCATCCCAAACATCTGACAAAGTGGGGAAAAAGTGCAGTTTGCATTCACTTTGTTGGGCCCTAATCAAAGAGGGTGAATTGGTTGGATACAATAGTCCTCCCTGGCTATTGTGATTCAATTATCATTCTGTTATTCTATTTTCACCACATTTCCCACAACATTTCATCTTAATTTAGGTTTTCCATGGTCTTGCTCCTGCCCTCATTTCCTGCTACATTCCCATCCTGCAACTTCACTTATCCTCTGCCCCCACCCTCATCTGCCCCACACTTTCCTGTTCCCTAAACAGCCTTCACCCCTTATCTTATGCTGTCCCCTATGCCTGGAACTTAATCCCTGAACACATATACTCTGTTCCCTCCCTCCCACATGACCTTCAAATCTCTCCTATAAACCTAACTCGTCCATCAGTCCTTCCTTCTCCAATTTCTCACCTCTACAGTTTACTCATGTATTCTTTTCCTTATACTGTCTCATCTTTCAGGATTAATTAACTAAGTTAATCTTATGGATCTGCCAGCTTCATGAATGGGTCTCAGACCCTCGCTAAAAATGCCCACTGCAACGATTGGTTGACCTGCTATGAGAAAAGGAAACCATTCCCAATCATTCCAAGTGTAGATAGAAAAGGAAAGTTCATATTATTATTATTATTATTATTATTATTATACTAATATCGCACCAACAATGTACCTGGCACTGTACAATCCACAGTCAGAGACAGGTCCCTACCCCTAAGGGGCTTACAATCTGAGAGACAAGAGAGGGGGATATGAGGGAGAGGTAAACATCAGGAAAGACAAGAGTACATTCGCACATTCATGAGGTTGAAAAGTTGCAGGCTCATATGTTTCACTTAGTTACAGGGAATAAGGTTCTGAGTGAGGGAAAAAGATGCAATATTACTCATGACAAGCTAGGAAAGGCCTGAGGGAAGAGGTGGGTTTTCAGGAAGGATTTGAAAGTTGGGAGGGAGGGAGCAGGGCAAATGTATCCAGGGAGGGAGTTCTAGGCATGAGGGGCAGCAAGGGAGAAGGGGTGAAGATGTTTAGAGGAACAAGGGGCTCGCGAGCAGGCGAGGGTGGGGGCAGAGGAGTAGTGACACTCCGAGGCAGGAGCATGGCGGGAATCGGGATACAAGAACAGAGAGATATGGGGGATCAAGGCCATGAAGAGTCTTGAAGGTGAAGACCAGGAGCTTGTGCTGAGTGCGTTCCTGTAGAGGGAGTCAGTGTAGGGTGGAGAGGAGGGGCTGTACATGGTCAAAGTGATGGGCCAGGTAGATGTGGAGCACTGAATTACTATTGCGGGGGGGGGGGGAGATCAGAGCAAGGGAGGCCAGATAGGAGGAAGCTGCAGTAGTGAAGGCAAGAGATGACTAGAGCATGGACTAGGGTTTTTGCAGTGACAACAGTAAGGCAAGGTCAGATTTTAGCAATGTTGTACAGTGCAAAGCAACAGGATTTAGGAACAACATGGATTTGAGCCTTAAAGGAGAGGGAATCCCAAGCTATGGGCCTGAGGAACCAGCTGGATGGTGACTCAATGTTAATTGAGAGGGAAGTAGGAGGGGAGCGCATCAGGGGAAAGATGAGGAGTTGTCTTGCCCATATTAAGCTTGACTTGGTGACGAGACATCCAAGCAGAGATGTCAGCAAGACAGTCAGCAATACGAGTCTGGATGGAGGGGGAGAGCGTGGGAGTGGAGAGATAGAGTTGCATGTTATCAGAGTACAGGTGATACTGGAAGCCATGGTTTTCAATGAGAGAGTGTAAAGGGAGAAGAGAAGGTGGCCCAAGACAAAGCCTTGGGGAACTCATACAGAGAGGGGAAGTGACATAGAGGAGGTACGAGCAAGAGAAACATTAAAGGAGTGTTTCAAGAGATATGAATAGAACCAGTCGAGAACAGTGTCCTGGAAACCAAGGGAGCATGACGAATCCAATAGGAGGCCATGGTCGACAGTGTCAAAGGCAGCAGAAAGATCTAGGAGGACAAGAACAGAGTAGAGGCCCTTAGACTTAGCTAAGAGAAGATCATCGGTTATTTTGGCAAGGGCAGACACAGAATGGAGTTATGTGTTACATAAAGTTTAACATGTATGCATGGGGCTGTAGGGCCTTTAATTATTTGTTGTTTTTCACTGCTATCTGCAGATTTTTCAATTTTCACAAATTGCTTAAAAATGTTTAGCCAAATGTTTGACTAGATGTGGCTAATAATGATAATAATAATAATAATAATAATAATAATGTGTGACAACTTCTGTATTTCAGAAACCAAACTTCAATACAAAAATCATACATGTAAGAAGAAACATGGTCCAGATCATATAGGTGGGCAAGGGAAAGTTTTTTAAAAAAAGTTAAATACACATTTTCCTTCTTACTGACCAAAGAGACCAGGGAACTGAACAAGAATCCATCAATGCCTCTTTAAACATAACAAGATGGTTTCTTGTTAATTACCATGATGCAGGCTTTTATCTCAAGACATAAGCATACTACCTCCAAGGAAATCCTAATTCAATCTGAACATGGGTTGAGCACATTTTTTTTTCCAGTTCTCAAACCAGTTTTGATTTCTTCAAGTAAGTAAGTAAGTAAGTAAGTAAGTGTTTAAAAACAATTTTTATTTTATTTTTTTACAGATAGGTACAGGATCAAATCGCAAATCCACTACTTAAGTAAGAGAGGAAAAACTCCAAGTAGAATTCTTCCTGTGTATACATTGTTGCTAGCAGTTATTTTGGTATCTAAGGTCTGCAATTTAGAGCAATTCCTAAGATATATATTTTATTTATTTAGAAAAGAAATCAAAACAAACTTTCCTACTAGGTTAATTTTGAAAAATATCCCATGCACAGAGCCAACTGTCAGACCCACTGGCAATGAGTGCCAGCAGGATTAGGTCCAGACAGTGAGGCTGATCCCAAGCCCTGCAGAACCCACGCACATGAGTGTGGTGGGCTCCACCATTCCACCAATCCATACCCCATATGGATGAGCCTCCACTTCCATTTTGTTCTAGTTCTAATCCATTTAATCCTTTCTCTTGCATTGGACAACCAAGTTGTGAAAATAAAACTTGCAAGCCACAGGGTTTGAATGTACCGGCAGCTGCACAATATGCAGGCGGGAGGTGATGGCACTAGAAGGAAGGTGAAAAAAAACCAAACACCTTTCAACATCTCTGGTTAATCGGTGCCATGAGGGAAAGATTCCTTCCTGATCCCTCAAGAAACAAAGCGACCAGGCAAGCCTGTAGTCGTAGCCCAAGTGAGAGGGTGAGTGTTTCTCACCACACCTAGGGCGTTTATAGACGATCCCGCTTACAAGCGGGATCGCCAAATGCCGGCTTTTCCCCCCGTGCAGTCTCTGCATGCCGTGTCTGCAGTTCAAACACGGCGCAGAGTGAGAGTGCGCATGCGCACCCTTCTGTGCATGCGCACTCGCCCGCGGAACCAGGAAGTGCGGCGTAAAGCCAGCACTTCGGGAATCCGCGTCGGAGGGGGCAGGCTCGCCTGGACGTGGATTAAAAAGCGGCCCCAGCAAGTAGACAAGCGCCAAGAAAGGTGGCTGATCAAAGGATCAGCCGCCTTTTTGGTCTCATCTATAAACGCCCCTAGACTGGCCTGAGATGCCCCTCCTTCTTGGTTGCCTTGTTTTACAAACATCAGTGGGGAAGGATGTATATTGTGTCTCCAGACCACCAAAAAAACCTGGATCGGGTAAAGGCCCAATTTTCTCAGTTCCCCTACTAAGGGGATTAATTCTTGCACTCCCTGGCAAGGGGAACCTTGCCTAACAACATGACACTACCTGGAAGAATTTCTGTCTCGCCATCCAAAGGGGGTTCCATCCGGGCCCTGACCCCCGGGGTCACAGTATTCCTGGGAAAATGGAAACTCGATGGGTATACCCCTTTTTGCAGGTACTCCTTTAAGCTCTGGCTTAATCCTTTTAGGTGTGCAGGAAAAAACTCCAGGCTCCCCCACCCCCACCCCACCCAAAGTGAGATAAAGAATGAAAATTCTCATATACTCGTTTACAATGGGGGACAATAAGTAGAGCTGAAATGAATCATGCATTTATTACCCATTAGTAGTATCTGAATTTTTGGGTAGCCCTGTTTATCTCTTTGAGTACCTGACCCTATACCCGCAATGGAAACAAGTGGATTTAAAGGGGGGGAGGGGGGAGCCTTGAGCCCAACTGTTAGAAAGGGGCTTGGGCAGACAGAGGGTGGCATAGAACCTAAGACTCTTGGCACAGTTGTCCAAAAGCAGAGAAGCTAAGTCATACCAAAGGGGCCCTTTCAAGATAATGGGGCCGATCTAATGCCCTGCATGTGCAGCCACATACGCACAACTGTGTGGTTTGCGTAGGCACCCTAGACCCTGTGCCTAGGATGTGTGCAGTTTGCGTGCTCATGCACTGCACATCCTTCATGCAGTGCTGCGCAGGGCATGGGATCAGCCTTAACAACTCAAAACTGTTTATATGACCAATGTACACTCTACAGTGCCCATCCTCATGACCAAAGTAGAAAGGCACCGCTACTATTCTGGTAGTTTTCAGTGTAGCAATTTGGAAAGGAAGTGGAAAGGTTCAAGGCTCCTATTGGTAAAGAAACTGCATGGAAACATCAGAGACTCCACCAGCCAGAGGGGAAAGCCGCTCTGTCTTTTGTTTTTAAAAATGAAGGAGAAGCTCCTTCTTTCACATAGGTTGCATCCTACATTCATTAGGGTTAGAGCTGAAAGAGGGTACCTTCAAAAACCGGTAACCCATCAAATTTCCGGTACCCAACTTGACTTCCGGTACCAATAACAAATGGATAATCAGCTAAGAAATTGTGTGTTGTCTCTTATTGTAGTATATCAATAATTAGAGAAACTAGTGGTGCTTTTACACTTGACAGGTCCCACCACAGCCATGGACTGCTCCAGGCTGTGGCAAGTGCAGTCACTCCAGGCTGGACTTGGCCCAGGTGCCAAAGATGAGTGATGATGGCCCAGGCTGGGGAGGGGGAGAGGGAGATGCACAGACGTGCATCTGCACATCCCTTCCCTGACCTGCACATCCCTTCCCTGCCCTGCACATCCCTTCCCTGACTGATGGGCAGCCATGATGGCCCGCCACCCCTCCAGACCATGTTGAGTGAAGCGGGCTATCAGACGTGATTGCTCGCTTTAATTCGGGTCCACCAGCTGACTCCTGACCATGTTGAAGCTTAGCCTGGGCTGCGTGACAGCTTGGGCTAAACTCCAGCATGGTGGAGAATCCAGACCATAGCCCTCTGGTGGCCCACTTCAAATGTGACACTGGCACCCAGATTAATCCGCGCTAAAGCGGCTTAATCTGTGCCAGCATCAGGTCTGAAAACACCCTGCCATAACATAGAAGGCCTAGAGCTGAAACGGGTAATTTAATGAGTATCCGTGGGTAATACCTACATTTCTGGGTACCTTGTCAGGTACTTGACGGGTTACCCAGGTACTAATTGGGTACCCCATTGCTACCCGGTGTTTTGAGGGCCCGATTCGGATATCGGAAACTCGATGGGTATACCCCTTTTTGCAGGTACTCCTTTAAGCTCTGGCCTTGATGCTGTGAATTCACCTCACTGATCCCCATAGAATTATTTACAGGAATAAAACTAGGCACATGCATAAGGTGTTTGCAGAACGAAGGCCACAGTAAGTAAAACATATTAATAGGATTATTGTTAAAAGAACATAGGAAGTGCCTTTTTGTCATATATTATCAGATTTCTATAAATGTATGGGAATGGATAACTAGTGACCCTTAATTAAACAGCACTGAAGCTAAGGCGCCCACAGAGAAACTAATCAGAGTTGTCAGGTACCGCATCCCCATTTAAATAAATGTGATGTAATAAAAAAAAGTTCTCCATGGAAATGAATGGGTCTAGAAGGCTAACATACCTTGTTGAAATAAATGGGATTTCATGACTATCCCTTCCCACTAGATATGTCAGTTATCGAATGCCATTCATTTTCATGGAAATAAATTGCAATCACTTTTGAAGGCCATTCATTCTAATGTGGAGAGGCGAGCTATCAAGTGCCATTCATTTCAAGGGGGGTTTTGTTACTTACCAAATCCAGTCCTATTCAATTTAAGTAATGCAGATCTAAGTTAATGACATTATTCCCATTGACTTCAGTGAGAGAAGTATTAGTCCCACAGTCCTAAAAATAATTAAGTAAAATCATTTAAAAGACTATGTTTAAATAAAAAGAAGTTTTGAAAAAAAATACACTATTATAAGGACTGATGCACTCATGTAAGGAACATTTGAAAAAGCAAAAAAATAAAAAAACATTTTAAAAACCACAACCAATCCCCCCCCACAAAATCAGGATCCTAATAAAAATGTGAAAATACCAGATTCTACCGCATGAACATGGGCCAGTGGACAGTGGATTGCTTATATAGAGGTCCAATCATGGCCTCATTGGCTGCAATCCAGTTCCTATTAAAGTCATTGGCTAAACTTCCAGTGATTTCAGTGGGTGTAGGATTGCACCCAGTTTTTACCAGACAATTCTAACTACTTGTATGTTACAGCTCCAAACACGTAGCTTTTTCTTATGTGTGTTAACAATTAGAGCTGAAACGAATACCTAATTTGGTAGCCACTGTTAATAACTGATATTCCACATAGTCAAGAAGTTAACTGACCTGAATACCGTTATCACTCAGCATGACTCAGAGCTATGGAAAATGTGACAATACCAGTGCGATCAAAGAATACAGACCCCTACTCATCAGAATTCAGGTCCCACATTAGTGGGACATAGTGAGAGGAAATTTCCAAAAGGTCCATATTTGTGGAATCTAGAGTCTCCTGGAGACTGGGACTGATGCAGTGGATATGAGAGAGAGAGAGAGAGCGAGAGAGAGAGAGAGAGAGAGAGAGAAAAGCATCAGTTTCATCCCTGGAAGAAGGAAAGAGGACATTCTCCACCTTGTGGGCTGGACCATTTTTAAAAAAGATTTTTAAAATAATTTGTGTTTAGGCAGTTATTTAATATTTAATTGTAGTGTATACATATTGAGTTGACAGAGTGCAGCAGGGGAGTGACTTTCTTAGATTGTAAGCTCCATGGGGCAGGGACCCTGTCTATTTTAAACAGTTGGAAAGCATCAGGTACATTGTTGGCACTTAGGCACTATAAAAAATCAATGTCGGGAAAGGGAATGGTCCAAGCATGTACAGCAAGTCTGTGGCAGAGCCAGGGAGAGAATCCAGAGGTTTATTTCATGGTCCCATGTTTGGTTCACTAGAAAAGACTTCCTCATCAGACCAGAAACAAGACACAGGTCCCTGCCCAGGGAGCTTACAATCTAAGGAGGATAAGAGTGAGGGGAACACAGGGAGAAACAGACACATACATATTCCCATATTTTTTTTTACAGATGGGGAATTGAAGCTGTAAAATTCCATATCAATTTCAAAATTCTGCTTGGTCCCTCCTACCGTCTGCTTGGCCCCCACCTACTGTTAGCCCCTCCTACCACCCCACTATCCTTAGAACCCACCAGCCATCATTGGGTGATTTCAGACGTTATGAGGGTCCGAGTCACCAAAGTGGATTCCCAGCGGTGGTGAACCGATCAACCACCACCCATGATCAAAGAAGGCCAAGAACAGATGTGATGTGACTGGGACCACGGCAGGGAATTGGGCCATCAGACCACGGCCCGGGGCAGCGCAACAGATGTGACGCCAATTCTCGGCCAGGGTCAAAACACCCAGAAGGCACCAGGGAGGGGTGGGAGGCAGACTGAGGGCATAGGAAGCCAAACGCGCCTACAGGGAACACCCACACATGGGAAACGGGAAGGGAGGGGGAAGAGGGAGAAGCACCACCGAGGCAACACACACAGCAGGCACAGAGACAACCCCGGGCGCACTCACACCCGCACGGGAAAAGAAGGGAAGGGGAGACACAGCAGGACAGACAACACACACGGCACAACGGGCACAGGGGGAAGGGGGGGATGGTGACAGGGAAGAAGGGGGGGGACCAGGCCAGGAGCTGGCCAGGATGCAGGAAACGGCAACCAGAGTTTCCTTAGGCAAACTCATTGCCTCTCATGGCTTCCAATACCACCTCTATGCTGATGACACTCAACTCTATCTCTCTACTTCCTCTCTCTCTCCCTCTGTTCAAGCTCGTCTCATCAACTGTCTCTCTGACATCTCTACCTGGATGTCTCAACGTCAACTCAAACTCAACATGGCTAAAACTGAACTCCTTATCTTCCCCCCTCATCCTTCCTCTCCTTCCTCACTGTCAATAACTATTGATGGAGTCACCATCCTGCCTGTCCCCCAAGCCCGTAGCCTAGGCTTCATCTTTGACTCAGCCCTTTCTTTTAAACCCTACATTGACTCTGTTGCTAAATCCTGTCGCTTCTCCCTCCATAACATTGCTAAGATTCGCCCTTTTCTCTCTGTCTCGTCTGCCAAAACTCTTGTTCATGCTCTGGTCATCTCTCGCCTCGATTACTGTAACCTCCTTCTCACTGGCCTTCCCCGGTCTCACCTTTCTCCCCTCATCTCTGTCCAAAACTCTGCTGCCAGGGTCATCTACCTCGCCAGTCGCTTCGACCATGTGCAGCCCCTCCTCTCTTCGCTTCACTGGCTTCCCCTTCCTGAACGAATCCTGCACAAGCTCCTAGTCTTCACCTATAAAGCTCTTCACAACCTTGCTCCCCCCTACCTCTCTGCACTTATCGCCCTCCATACTCCAGCCCGTGCACTTCGCTCCTCCTCTGTCCCTTCTCTCACCCTTCCACGCCTTCCCTGCTCCCCTAAGCGCCTTCGTCCCTTCTCACTTGCTGCCCCCCATGCCTGGAACTCCCTCCCTGTCCACATCCGCCTTGCCCCCTCCCTTCATACCTTCAAATCTCTCCTTAAAACTCACCTCTTTCGCTCTGCTCTGTCTGACTCTTTATCCTGCTGAGCCACTATTCCTATACCTACGATCGGTTTACCCTTATCCTTGCAACATGGACCTGCCTGCTGTCATTCTCATCGTAACCAAGCCAAGTACGTGCACTTGAGACCTCGCATCTTCATGAATGTTAGACCCCTTGTCTCTCCCTCTGTTCCCCTTCCTAAGTCTCTCCCCCAGCTCCTGTCTCTCAGATTGTAAGCCCTAGGGGCAGGGACCGTGTCTATTTTATTACTTTGTAAAGTGCCAGGTACACTGCTGGCGCTATATAAATGTTTATTAATAATAATAATAATAATAATAATAATAATCACCACAACAGCACAGGCTGCACGGGCACCCCCACAGCTACACAGGACGTCCCAGAATGGGGGGACACCGAAAGGCCAGCCCACAGGCACAGGGGGAGGCCACACAGAACAGGGAGTGGCCCGGGAATGGCCCAGGAAGCAGACAGGCACCCGAAGCACCACTGAGGGTGCCACGGAGAGGATGCAGGAGAGCGAGAGCAGTGCAGGTGGTCCACAGATGTACACATACACCCCGGGCGGATGCCAGGAGGTGAAGATCAGGTCACCCAGAACCCTGCGGTCACATAGGCACCCAAGGAGGGGAGGTCACGGGCACAGGAGGAAGCGACGGTGGATGAGGAAGGTCAGCAGCAACCCAGGGAGCTGGGTGGAGGCACAGAGAGCAGGACTCAGCCACAGGAGAAGGCAGCCATGGAGGGGAGCACCAGTTGCAGAGGCGAACAGGGGGGGCCCTGGAGGGGACCCGGAGCCAAAGGCAGGGGCAGTGGAACCCCGGGAAACAGGCAGCACAGTTGCAAGGCCAGGACATCATGGAGGAAGCAGGCAGAGGCCTGCGGCAGTGGGGAGGAAGTGGGAGCTCACCAGTGGGCCACCAACTGGGACACGGCAGGCACAGGGGGGCTCACAACCAGCTGCAGGGGGCAACGAAGGGGCCCGGGACTGGGTGGTCCACCAGTTGAATGAAGTGCGGCCACTGAATCATGCCCTGATCGTAGCCCAGCACAGACATGTGGTGGGTGACGAGGTAGTACGCCTCGAAGGGATCCTGTGCGACGAGCCTCAACTGCACATCAAAATGTTACCACACACCGGACAGTGCCGCCAGCTCCGCCTCAGTGGGCTTGGACAAGCCATAGTCAGCAGCAGGGGGCTATGGAAGGTGACCAAGCTCCAACAGCAGGTAATACACTGCCCCACGCAATTGCTGGTACCCACGGGCCCCGTGAACACAGCCAAAGTAGGACACGGTCAGGGAAGGGACCCCCTCATTCAGACAGGCTGTGTAGGTGGCCAGGCTGCACACAGACAGAGCAGACACGGTCTCCGCAGCTGACCACCCCACATGTGAGCACCTCATCCATGGGACATGCCCATCAGGAAACGGAATCAGGCCCAGGGTCTCCACATGCAGCCAGCAATCGCAGGCGCTCGCCTCAATGCCAAAGTAGCGCAGTCCTGAGCTCAGACTCGTATAGGCACCGGACAGGCTGTCCAGGCAGTTCAGGAGCAATTGCATGGCTGGGGAATGCCATAGGTCACGCAGGGCCATGGTCTCATGGAAGGTCCAGCAATGGGGGGCCCCATGGGTTCTGGGAGCCGGGAGGCCGATGGAAGCACAGCCAGCCATGGTCCTGGAAGCAAAGGAGACTAATTTCAAGGACAGAGGGGCCCCACAATCCCTGGAGGGACAGGAGAGGATGCAGGGGGCCTGAAGGCCACCGGGGGCAACAGGGCATGGCAAGAGAGTAAGGCGTGGGGTGCGGACACAGCACAGCTGCTGGAACAGAGCTCAAAGACAGGACAGCCTACACACTAATCAGGGCAGTGAGAACAACAGGCTGGCTACACTGAGAGGTGGGAGGTTGCTGACAGCAGGAATGCAGCTGCAGCCCACACGCGCTCGGGTGCAAGCCAGACCCTGTGCCAGGCCTCTTACAAGGACAGCAGGTATGCTCGATGGACCGCCCCAGCTCCCTAGCATGGCCACCCTGCAGTAGCCTGCCTGGGCAGCCAGGAGGGGGACCGCCCATCACTCACCCGGGGGTCCCCGGCAGGGCCCCGGGTCATGACCCGGGGGCGGTGCTACACATGCCCTGGCCTATAACTGGGCTGGCTGCCCCCCACCTGGGGAAACATGCACCATGGAGCTAGGCTGGTTGGGCACCTGTGTGATGCACCTACCCCTCTGCACAGAGTGGTACCACGCGCACACTGATCTTTTGCGCATCCAGACCGCTGACGTGCACCTGGGTGCCCGCCTATGGGTTACCATTGTCCGGAGCGTCATTAGGGCCCGGAGAGCAAACCACACCTCCAGGTGCTCCCTGGCCCAGCTCAGGGCCCTGCGGGTGTCCAGGGTGCCCAGCAGGCCCTCCTCCGTAGCCGGGAGAGGGGCACATTGCTCTGCGAGGTGGCTGGGCATCTCCAATGGCGGAGGAAGACCATGGGGCATGCAGCCCTGCTGTCTAGGCCCATTGATCAGTGAGTATAGGTCACCGAGGGGACACAGGGGTGGTGGTCCGGGCGCTAGCTCAGTGGGATGAGGCCGCCTGGAGGGCGCACTTTCGGATGGACAGGCACACCCTACTGTGACTCACAGACCTGTTAACACCCTGGCTGGAGCAGCAGAACACCCCCATGCAGACTCCCATCCCCATGGTCCAGCGGGTGGCCATCGGGGTCTGGGCAATAGCAACTCTTGACTCCCGCCGGTCTGTTTCGCAGCACTTCGGTGTCAGGGTGAGAACTGTCGCCAGGATCCTGTTGGACGTCTGTGAGGCTGTGGAGGGAGTGCTCTTGGACTGAGTGATCCAGCTGGTGAACCAGGCGGCCGTGATGGTTGGTTTCATGGCTGGAGGGTTCCCCAAGTGCATGGGTGCCGTGGATGGCACCCACATAGAGATCCACCACCCCTCAGATGGAGAGGCCATGGAATATGTCAACTGACACGGATACTACTCCCTGCAGCTGCAGGCTGTAGTGGACCACCAGGGGCTGTTCATAGACATCTTCATGGGCAACTCTGGGTGCAGCCATGATGCCCGGATCATGACCATCTCCCCCTTCTATGCCCGGATGTACCGTGGGGACTTCGCGGACATGGGGATGACCCGGATCAAGGGGGTGTTGATGCCCCCCTGTATCCTTGGGGACCCAGCCTATCCCCTCACCCGGTGGCTAATGAAGGCATACCCAGTCGCCCGGAACCCTGTGGAGGTGCTCTACAATACCCACCTGTGTGCAAGCAGGACCATGGTCAAGAGGGCCTTCAGGGCCCTCTAGCAGTGCTGGAGGAGCCTCGCGGGCCGCCTGAACTACACGGTGGAGATCTCGGCCCAAGTGATTGGAGCCTGCTGTGTGCTGCACAATGTGTGCGAGACCAAGGGGGCTGCCCTCGACTATCCTGTGCCCTGGTGCCCTCCCAGCCCTGTGTCCCTGTATGTTAACACAGAGAACCCGCGGGAGTACCGATCACCAAGTGCATCCATGCTGCCTTGGTCAGGCGGATCAGCCGGGAGGCTGAAGTGTGAGGCGCACCCCCCCGTCTCCACAACCCCGGGGCTCCCACCTGCGCTGTGAGCACACCACTGTACGGCCGCCTGCCCTCCCACAGCCCCAGACCCATGAACTTACCCACGGAAGCAATAGTGGTGCCCAAATCTTTATTTACACACACAGTTACATGTGCTCCCAATACCACCACCACCACAACCACCCACCTCCCAGTGCCATGCTCCCCCCCCCTCAGACCACACTCCCCCTTCCCCCCATCCACCATGTCTCTGGGACCTCCCCCTTGGCTGCCCTGTGGTCGCTGTGGAGCTCTGGGAGCTCCTCTCCCCCCCGTTGTCCATGTTCCCAACTGTGTCCTGGGAGGCCTCGGTGTCCTGAGGGGTGGGAGGTGCTGGGCGGGTGGTCAGGCGGGCCCGGGGCCGGATGGGACCCCCGTGGGTGACTGCTCCCTCTGGAGGCCTACAGGGACCGGGAGGCCGATGCATGGGCCCAGCGGGCGTGCCGGCGGCTGGGATGGGAGTGCCAAGGGGCCCGGCATCGGGGTCTTGGCAGGCAGGTTGCCTGTCAGGGTGGCTGCCATCACATAGGCACTCATGGTGCCGGTGTGCAGGAGCAGGGAGGTGCCGATGTCATGCAAGAGGTCCATCTTAGCTGAATTCTCCAACACCATTCTGTCCATGGCCTGCTCCAGCCACCCAAGCACCTTTACCTGCCTGCTATGCTCCCAGCGCTCTCGCCTCCACTGCAGCCACACCTCCACCTGGAGACTCTTGCCTACACTTGTTGCAGGGACCATTCCATTGCCGCCTCCATGTGATCGATGGCTGCGATCATCCGCTCATGCTGCTCTCTGGTAGAGCGGACAATATCCTCCACCTGCTCCTCCCTCTGGCACCGTACCCTTGCCCGGTGCTCTCTCATCTGTTGCACTGGGGGCATGGGCCCAGCTTGCTGGGGCCCCTTGGTTTGCCCTGTTGAGTACACAGTAGGTACTGGTTAAGCGCCCTGGCTGCCCGCCCCTGTCCCGTGGCACAGCTGTGGGGTCTTGCCCCTCCCACTCAAATTAGCAGCCGGTGCCCTCCCCTGGTGCCCTTCCCCCCCCCTTGGTGGTGTGCCTCACTGGTGACTGATGACTGCTCCTGGGGCTGCTTGTCGCCTTCCTCGTCGCCCATATGTCACTGGGTGCTGGGGCGTGCCGTGCCCTGTGGGGATATGGGAGGAGTTGGGTGGGAGTGGGCAGAACATGTCCCCCAGTGGTCCCCCGGGCCCCCTTCCCATGTTCTGGGGTTTCCTTTCCTGGGTGGCTGGGGAGACCCTGTGCCTGGTGTGTCCCCCTCCCCCCCTCAACCCTTCTTCCCTGGTCTGGGCCCCCTCCCACCCACGTGCTTACCCTCGATGTCTATCTCGGAGCCCTCCAAGGACCATCCCTCAGTGTTTCTGGGGTCACCCTGTGTCCACTGGCTGAGGGTGACCAGTGTGCCAGCCTCGGAGTCTCCCGGTCTGGACGGGGGGGGCTGGGGCTGGTGCTTGTGGGGGGCCTTCAGGTCCCCAAGGTCCCTGGGTGTTCCTCCTGGGGGGCAGGAGCCCTGTAGCCAGTGTCCTTACTGGGGGTGGCAACAGGAGGGGGTACCTCAGTCCGTTCCCTGCCCTGGACCATGGCGCTCCCCACGAGGCGATGATGGAGCCCTTCATATGGAGTATGCGGTCCAGGGTGTCAAAGTCTGGGCTCCATTTCCAGACCGCCGGTTGTTGTCCCGGATGGCCTTGTACCCCCTCTTTAGCTCCTTCGCCTTTGAGCGGCACTGGGACACGGTCCTATGATGCCCCGTTGCCTCCATGTCCTGAACGATCTCCCGGAAGACATGGTCATTCCGCTGATTGACGGCGAGCTCCAGTTGATGCTCCAGGGTTCCCCAGATGCGGATGAAGTCCTGCATTTCCCTGTGCCCCCAGTGCCCCCCTCGGTTGTAGGGCCTTCTCTCACGTGGGTCCTCCTCCTCCTCCTAATAGATTTTATTATACATGTTGCAGGGCTGCAGGTGTGCTCTATGAGTGTCCTGCAACATGCATAATAAAATGGAACACCCATTTTATCAGTGTTAGAGTGTCTGTGTGAAAAGGGCCATTGTTTGGCAATGACTAAACTGCCCCTGCACAGCAGTTGGCTACTGCAAAGAAAACCTCAAAAAAATGGGTTATCAGACTCAGGCTCCGAATATGCAATATTTGTGGTAAAGTGCAGATGATATTCCATCTGCTCCAGTGTTGGCCATCGGAAGTTGGAAGATCCATACCACTGGTGATGTGTACTATGATACTGACAGTCCAAGGGCTTGTGTTCACTATTATTGAATCATTAGTGGTCTGCATGTGGCATGATGGGCATGTAATGAATACATCCTAAAGTGATGTCACAGGCTGTTTTCACATGCCCCCCCGAACACAAATGGGGGGGGGCACCTCTGCAAATGCCGTGGCAGGTGCTGGGGGATGGGCGGTCACACATGGGAATACTGCAGTCAGTGGGGGGGCGTGCATACTCTTGAGCTCCACCCATTTCCACCCACCTCCACCCATCACCCATGCATGGAGCAACGGGTGTCAATGCCCATTGTTCCATGTGTGGAGATGGGTGGAGGTGGATGGAAATGCGTGTGGATCCGTGGGAACAGCCGCACACACACCTCCACCTGCTGCTGGTGCACACCCATCCCTCCACCCACCATGGGCCATGTGAAAAGGGTCACAGTAAAATTTTCTCCGCAGTACCATCTATAAGCAACCACCACCATCAGGGCACAGTATGAAGCAGCATCACCACAACACCTAGTCCAAATAGTTGGATTATTCACCATGCTTTCATTTATTGACCAAAAACCTAAAAATGAAAATAGTTTTTTCATTTCCAAAAGATTTAGTCTTAAAAAAAAAAAAAAAAGTGTGTGAACTCATGAAGGTTTTCAAATCTTGAAAATATAAAATCATAATCTGTTTTCACACAAGACACTCTCCTCCCACCACCCACCCACTATACTTGTTGCAGGGCTGCAGTGTTGCGCTATGGGAGGTGGGTGGAGAGCATCTTGTCTGAAAACACCCTTAGTTGGGAAGGTGTTTTATTTTTCATAGTTTTCCTGCTTCGTCGCATGCTGGGATGGTTGACACTTTCAGACCTCATTAAATTCGTTTTTTCCATGTTAAGAGGTTAGAACCACAGTCTGCTTCAATGTGTGATAGACATATGCATGCCTGAGGAAGGACCCTGTGTGGCCTGAAAACTTGCATGCTCTCATCAACAGAAGTTGGTCTAATAAAAAATAAAAATAAAAAATCATCTGAAATATTTTCTCTCCATCTTGTTAAACAGAAAAGCATTTGTTGAGAACTGATGAACTAGGACTCTGCATTTTGATTTGTATCATAAGTGCAGAAGAAATATAAAAAGTCCAAAATGGATGCCATTAATAACATATTTTTTTAATTAGGCATGAAATCTTTTACTTTAAAATTATCATTAAGTGATAATTTTCTCTGCATACTCTTTCAAATATCCACTTAATGTAGCAGTTAATTTTGCCTTTGGAAAAAAAAATACTGGATTGGTGTAGTGTGAATTTAATTTGATAGCACAGACTAGTATTAGCTACACAATTTTCTGAAGCTTAAATAAAATTGAATAGGTTTGTCTTTTCAGGCTGAATAAAATAAATGAACTGTACTCCATCTTGATATATTCTGGTTTGGTGAGGTTTGTCTTACTGTGCCATAATTTCCGAATCCTTTAATGTTTTATATTTTTCTGGTAATTTAACATGAATAGTTTTAAAAATAAAATCTTCTCCAAAAGAAATGTATTAATTTAATTTCTTTTATTCTGTTTTAGCCATGTAAGATGTGATTTAACTTCAGATATCAGAAGACAGACATTTACCTAAAGTCTAGATACTGAACATTGGTCTTATATACTATTTGTTTAGATCCTAAAATATGCCAGGCAGAATGACATGACACTACCTGAAGAGTCCTGACTCTATGGAAGATATTAAGTATGTAGTAGAGATGGGTGAATCCTCTACCTTTAATGGCAGCTGAGCCACTGACGTCAATGGCAGAGCTCTGCACCCACAGTGGAGTCTAGTTACGTTACCGTTTGTGAACTTCTCTAACAATTCAACTTACTAGGTATACAACATATGTAAAAATTAGGTATGTGCGAACGCAGTTTGGATGTTTGGAGTTTGAACTTAACTCAGCCTGCTCAGACGACCGAACTGAACGTCCGAACCGAATGTTCGAACGGCCAAACAGCTCGGAAAAGTTTGGATGAATTTGGATGAGTTCGGGGGTGGGAAAAACATGACTTTGGATGGGAAAAATGTGTCTGGAACGGGAGGCAGCTGAGGAGCAGACTTCCTGGCACTAGGGGTGGAGACCAGGGGTAGTTTCAGGGCCAAATGATACCGATATCGAAATATTTTTTTCGATTTCGGTATCGTTATTGATAGTGCTATTTTCGGCTGTTCGGCCAACTTCGGCCGAACCAAACTCCACCAAACCGAACAACCGAACCTGAACTCAGGTTTCAAACCGAACTACCGAACGTCCGAACATCCGAACTGCATTCTGTTCACACATCCCTAGCAAAAATTAAGTAGATGAAACAAGTATAAGTATTACTCAATCACATTTTTCCCCATCCCAGTTAAAAATATTATGAATGAATGACTTCTTGGTAACATGTGGTTAAAATATTGTAGTATATACGCTCCACATTTGCAGTGTAGCACACAGTACTTCTATTTCTGGCTGCTCAGCAAAGGAAAGGATGATGAGTATTACATCAGCAGAATTACACACTTGTTTGGCAAATTTGGCATCATGAGTTTTAAAGGTTTTCTGATTTGTTTTTTTAAAAATGGAGCATGTTTTCACCAAAGCAGGGTGTCGGGGCCCAAACACAACCACCTTTAGGACTCCTGTAAATTCTAAGGATGGCACTATTCACATGGGAAGACATTTTTGGGAAGCTGTGCTGCCCTTACCTCCACCAGAATAGCAAAGCTTCAGTCTTGTCTAACTTTATGCAGATGGAATAAATGGAGACAAAGTAGTTGAGAGGGTATGTTTTATTGGAACAACTTCTGCTAGTGAGAGTATGCAAGCTTTCAAGTCACACAAGGGCCCTTCCGTAGGCCTATAATTATAATTCTCAACTTGCCCCTCTCACATCTGTTCAATGCTCCACTGACAAGCCCGGAGCTTGGACTTCATCTTCGACTCGCACCTTACCTTTACACCATACATTGACTCCGTGGCCAAATCCTGCCGTTTCTCCCTCCACAACATTGCTAAGATTCGCCCTTTTCTGTCTCCTCTGCCAAAACTCTCATCTATGCCCTAGTCATCTCACGCCTCTACTATTTTACCTCCTCCTCGCTGGCCTTCCCTGCTCTCACCTTTCTTCCCCCATCTCTGCTCAAAACTTTTATGCCAGGATTATCCACCTATCCCATTGCTTTGACCATGTGCAGCCTCTCCTCTCCTCTCTCCACTGGCTCCCTCTTCCTGAGTGTATTCTGCACAAACTGACACACCTTCCGCCCCCTCTGTTTCCCGCTTTCTCTCTCTCACTTCCTCCTTTAATCTCCGACTCTGGACCGACTCCCCCACTCATACTGACGGCCATTCCCTCGACCTCATCTTCACTCGAAACTGTTCTCTTACTGACCTCTCCTTTGACCCCTGCCCTAATTCTGATCACTTCCTCGCCTCCTTCAGCCTTTCCCACCGACCCCCCTCCTCCTCCCCCTCTATGCGCCCCTTCCGCAATATGCAGGCCCTTACTCCCTCGGAGTTTGCCTCAAATCTTTCCCCCCTTCTCCCCCCCGTTTTCGCCTCCTCCTCCCCTGACTCTGCCGTCTCTGCTCTCAACGCTTCTCTCTCCTCGACCCTTGACTCTCTTGCCCCCCCCTCTGCTCGCCCCGTCCGCCCCCTCAACCCCCGCCCCTGGCTTACCCCTACCATCCGCTACCTCCGCTCCTGCACCCGGGCTGCCGAACGCCTCTGGCGCAAATCCCGCTCCCTCCCTGACTTCCTCCATTACAAATTCTCCCTCTCCTCCCTCTCCTCGGCTATCTCCCTAGCTAGGCAGCGCTATTATGCCTCTAGGATCGAATCTTTCTCCCGCGACCCTCGCCGCCTTTTCTCTACTTTCGACTCCCTTCTCAAACCCCCCTGCCCTCCCCCGCCCTCTTCCCTTGCTGCTCGGGATCTTGCGTCGTTCTTCACCTCCAAGATTGACAAGATCCGTCGGGATATTGCCTCCCGCCCCCCTCCGCCCCCCGCTCCCCTCCCGCCCCCTCCCCCCCCCCCCTCCCTCCTCGCATCCTTCCCTCCTGCCTCTCTCCAGGAAATCTCTGCTCTTCTCTCTTCATCCAACCCCTCCACCTGCCCCCTTGACCCGATCCCCTCCCGCCTCCTGACCTCTATTGCTCCCACTGTCGCTCCCCCCCTTCTGCATGTTGTCAATCTCTCCCTTTCCACAGGCTCCTTCCCCTCTGCCTTCAAACATGCCACTGTCTCCCCCATCCTCAAAAAGCCTACCCTGGACCCTTTCGATCCCTCTAGTTACCGGCCAGTCTCCCTCCTTCCCTTTGCTTCGAAGCTCCTGGAACGTGTCGTCTACTCCCGCTGCCTGAACCTCCTCTCTGCCAACTCCTCCCTGGACCCTCTCCAGTCCGGCTTCCGCCCCCTCCACTCTACTGAAACTGCCCTGGCCAAGATCACCAATGATCTACTTGTCGCTAAATCGAAGCGCCACTACTCCGTTCTTGTCCTCCTTGACCTCTCTGCTGCCTTTGACACTGTCGACCACTCGCTCCTCTTGGACTCGCTTTACTCTTTGGGCTTCCGTGGCTCTGTCTTTGACTGGTTCTCCTCCTACCTCTCTGACCGCTCCTTTAATGTCTCCCTCCCCGAGTCGACCTCCCCCTCCCTTCCCCTCTCGGTTGGGGTTCCCCAAGGTTCTGTCCTTGGCCCTCTCCTCTTCTCTATCTACACCCTGTCCCTTGGCGAAATTATTGCCTCCCACGGATTCCAATACCATCTCTATGCTGATGACACCCAACTCTATCTCTCTACCCCCTCTCTCTCCTCCTCTATCCGCTCACGCCTCGTCGACTGCCTCTCTGATATCTCCGCCTGGATGTCCCGACGCCAACTCAAACTGAACATGGCCAAGACTGAACTCCTCATTTTTCCTCCATCCCCCTCCTCTCCCTCTGACCTGACCATCTGCATTGATGGGGTCACCATCCGTCCTGTTCTCCGTGCCCGCAGCTTGGGCTTCATTTTTGACACGCACCTCTCCTTTAAACCTTACATTGACTCTGTGGCCAAATCCTGCCGATTCGCTCTCCTCAACATTGCCCGCATTCGCCCCTTTCTATCTGTCTCCTCGGCCAAAATCCTTGTTCATGCCATGGTTATCTCTCGCCTCGACTACTGCAACCTCCTCCTTGCTGGCCTCCCTCGCTCCCACCTGTCCCCCCTTGTGGCGATCCAAAACTCTGCCGCCAAGGTCATTCACTCTGCCCGTCGCTTCGACCATGTGACGCCTCTCCTCCTCTCCCTTCACTGGCTCCCCCTTCCTGAACGTATCCTGTTCAAACTCCTGGTTTTCACGTTCAAATCGCTCCATGACCAAGCTCCCCCTTACCTCTCGGACCTAATCGCCCTACGCGCTCCTGCGCGCGCTCTCCGCTCTTCCGCTGTCCCCTCCCTCGCTCTCCCTCGCTTCTCCTGCTCGCCCAACCGCCTTCGTCCCTTCTCCCTCGCTGCCCCGCATGCCTGGAACTCCCTCCCTGCCGACGTCCGCCTCGCCTCCTCCCTCCGCTCCTTCAAATCCCTCCTCAAGACCCACCTTTTCCATGCTGCCTTTCCCAATGCCCTCTAGTCTTTCCCCTTGCTCTTACTGTCAGCCCTCCTCTGCTGACTGCTGCTACCGACCACCTTGTAACCAAGCCAAGTACACGCACCTGAGACTTCGCATCCGCCTGAATGTTTGTTTGTCTTCTCCCATGTCTCTCCCGCTGTCCCCTCTCCTTGTCTCCCCCTCCTTGTCTTTTAGATTGTAAGCCACAGGTAGGGACCGCAGCTGATTATATGTTCTGTACAGCGCCAGGTTGTTACTGGCGCTTTATAAATTTATAATAATAATAATAATAATAATAATAATAATAATAATAATAATAATATCTATAACAGGTACAGGTGGTGCATGCACCTGCCCTGGGGCCTACAAGGCTGGGGGGCTGATGCTCACTGGTCCAGCTACACTGCTGCCATGGCAAGAGGACTAGGAGAGACCCATACCATCTTCTGCATCAGGGCCCATTCCAGTCTAGCTACACTCCTGCTGCCAAGGTCATCCATGTCACCAATTGCTTTGATCATGTTCAACCCCTCCTTGCCTCCCTCGATCCGAACACATTCCATTCAAAGTCCTCGTCTTTACCTTCAGGGCTCTTAATTGCCTTGTTCCCACTTAACGTTTTGTAGTTGTTTTCTGCTTTATTCACTGCTGGAAGTTTTGCTCCTCTTCCTCCTTTTCTTCCACCTTCATTCACCTCTCAGCACCCACAGCTCCTGGAAATGTCTTCACACCTTCTCCCATGCTGTCTCCTCTGCCTGGAACTCCATCCCTTAACATAACTGATCTGCTCCCTCCCTCCCAGCCTTCAAATACCTCCTAAAACACAACTGTTCCATTAAGCCTTCATTAGCCTCTCTCCCCAGATTGCTCACTGATGCTGTCCTAGCACTAAGTGTCCCCTGCTCCCCTGTAACTAAACTAAGCACTAGCATCATTTCAACTTTGTGAATTAATTCATGTCTCTCCCTGTGTTCCCTTCTTCCTTGTCTTTCCTAGATTTTAAGCTTTTGGGGTAGCAACCCTCTCTAATTATGATTGTTACAGCAGCAAGTATATTTCTGGTAATAATAATAATAATAATAATAATAATAATAATAATAATAATAATAATAATAAAAAAGTGAAGGAAGAGCACTTTGTGATGTGAAACATTCACATTTACCAACAGAAGGCCACCAACAATACCATTTTTCCTAGTACATTAACAGGGTTTGCTATGGGCTACCTGCAGTGTTAGGTTTGTAAAGAGTTCTGCAGAAAAAGAAAGTCATTAGCACCTCCTTAATCCAGTAGGAGAAAGATCTGCGACTCCCTTGCAATTGCTTATTCATTGCTGGGGGGTGGGACACATCTTCTCACTATAACATGCTATGGGTAAATAATACTGCTATCAAAGAACAAAGAAAGGTAACACACATGTAGGAGGTAGCTGGTAGCTGTGTCCCCGTAACAAAATGAAAACTAACAAAAATTAGGAAATGAGAGTGTTTTTGTGAGAGATGATTCTTTAGTGCGCTGAAAGTGATTCCACAAAAATATCATCTGAACTACTTTATCTCAATCTGTTACCTTTGTGCAAAACATGGCAACCATGTTTTCTCTCTTTAGACCAGGGCTGGGGGGTCTTTTTCCCTCCAGGCGCTAATTTTAAAATTAGTACAAGGTCTGAGGGCCACATAGAAGTTTGGAATGGTTACTTAACAAATGAGCTTAGGAAGAGGGAGGTACACATGATAGCTTTCTACTGGGAATCTGTCCTCTATCTTTGGATGAAAACAGACATGACATTAACCATCCTTTAACCACCCTTGGTGGTCATTTATGCATGTTTCAGGGCTGCATAGGGCACCAATACAGCCCTACAACATGCATAAATAATAGGGATGGGCGAACGCGGTTCGGCAGTTCGGAGTTTGGCCCGAACTCGGCCTGTTCGGATGATCGAACTCGAACATGAACCCAAACGTGAACAGACCGAACAAACTGAACACCGAACAGCGAAATGGCCGAACAGTTCGGTCAGTTCGGATTGCGTTCGGGTGAGTTCGGGTGGCAAAAAAAGGTTCACTGGAAGGTCAAACATGACAGGGAGGTGTCAGTCACTGAGGAGCAGACTTCCAGGCACCAGGGGTGGAGA
>QEPC01004991.1:63142-118937 GCA_003113815.1 Sphenodon punctatus | reverse complement strand
TTTAGTTTTAGTGTTTGTAGGAGTAGGTCTGTGTACTTATTAGATAATCCATTTACTTCATAGCATTTAGAATAGTTAATAGCAGTTAGATTTAGTGTAGATAGATAGATATAATATTAGATTAAAAAAAAAATTAAAAACCCATATAAAAACAAAAAAAACATATAAAAAACACAAAAAGACCCATAACCACATTCCCCGAACGGCAAACCGAACAGTCGAACGGCCTAACCGAATGGCCTATTCGGACGACCGAACCGAACAGCCGAACCCGAAGTCGGCGAACTAGCCGAACTGCCGAACCTAACGGATGAACCGAATGCAGCCGAACCGAACGGACGAACCGAACGGATGAACCGAATGCAGCCGAACCGAACAGCCGAACCCAAACCGCGATCTGTTCACTCATCCCTAATAAATAACCACCAAGGGCGGTTAAAGGGTGGTTAGTGTCATGTCTGTTTTCACCCTTTGTGTGAATGTCCTCATTTCTGTTCTCTTATCCTGAGTTCAGTCTTTTATTTTATTTTGATTAATTAATTAATTAATTAATTAATTAATTAAAAGCTGTTATTCCGCTCTTCCCTAAAAAGGCTCAGGGCAGCTTACAAATAAAATATAAACATAAGTTTAAAGCATATTTACAAGTCCTTAAAAAGAGTAAGAAACCAAAACCCCCTCAAAAACCCAACCCTCTGACAACCCTCCAACAACCCTTCATAAAACACATCCAATACAACCTTCTCATGTCCCACATCCAGCCCCCCCAACCTTACTGCAAACCCACCCATCAGACCCTCTATCCCTACCCACCAAATGCATTTACAAACAAAAAGGTCTTACACCACCTCTGGAAGACACCCAGGCTTGGGCTCTTGGTGCTTGGGGGTTACTTGGGGGTAGGAACTGGATCCATAGCCCACATCTAGGAACAGGAAAGAGGCCAAATAAAACTTGCCTTTGGCTGCATTTGCCCCCCAGAGCTGAGGTTCCCCACCCTTGTTCTGGACTGAAGTTATCCAGACATCAAGTGGGACTAAGAAAAAACAAGGCAAAGTTATTCTTCTCTGCTTCAGCAATCAACCCGATTGAGTCCTGAGGATGGGTTTTTTGTTGTTGATTTTTTGTTAATGTTAAACAGGTCTTTTGTTTAAGCACAACTGGCCCCAAGTCTGTTGGCCTTCCGTCGGGCCTGCAAGACATGGCTGTTCTCCTAGGCCCTCGGAGGCGGGGTGGGGAGGGGGGTGCTAAATTTTTGTATGGGGGTATTTTTAAATTGTTTTAAATATCTATGTAGATTTTTACATTTTTATATTGTGATAAATTGTTTATTTTATATTGAAAGACACCCCAAGATGCCGTGGGCATAGGGGGTGGCATATAAATGGAATAAAATAAATAAATAAATAAATAAATATTTTTTTCATCTGATTTTGTCTGGGATTACCCATCTTCCTAAAGTCTATTCTAGTGGTGGGACATCTTTTCCCTCCTGGGGACCACTTTGAAAGCTTGCACAAGCTCTGAGGGCTGCACAAAAATTGGGGCAGGGGTTCTTAAGGGATGCACTCAAGGAAAGGAGGGCCCAAATCATGGATCTGTGTCGTGAAACTGTCCCCTATTCTTGTTTGCATGACCTCATCTCTGCTCCCTTCCCTTGAGCTCAGTTTTTTCAGTGATTGGAGGTAAGAACTGGATCCAAGGGCCAGATCCAGGAAGTGAAAAGGGGCCACATAAAAACTTGTCATGGGTCGCATTTGGCCCCCGGGCCTGAGGTTCCCCACCCCTGGTCTAGTCCCTCAAAAACATGATCACAGACTGAAAATCAAGAGAAAATGGAGATAATGAATCTGTTTGTGGTTCAGGGAATTTCTGTTAAAAATGGCAGCCACAAATCATTCTTTCAAAGCATGGAATGACAGTTTTACTTTCTTTTCCCCTCTGAAATGGTAAATCTACGGACATTTTTAGATGCGATGACTTAGATGGATTAGAGAAATCTAATGCGCATTTAAGGTACAATTTTGAAGATGTAAAATCGGTTTCATAAATTCACTCATTAAAATGTGTTTTTAACATTTAAACAGCTAAAGTGGATTTAAATAGTGCCTTAAACTGCATTTCTTCTTGTGAAAACATTACAAGTGGTTTACTTTAAATGCGGATTAATTCTAAATATGCGATAACACACACATCTAAACATTAAATCCAGATTAAAATAAGAACGGTTTCAATGCGTAATGAGCACTAATCTGTGATATTTGGTGCTCATCTAAAAACGCCCTAAGAAAGTAACCTTAATTCTTGCATTTCCTAACTTCTGAGTACTTGGCTTTGCAATTAACATTCTTTTAATTTAGCCAGGGGAGGGACAAGGGTGAATGTATGAAATTTGCTAGCATTTTTTTTTTAAAAGAACCCTGGAAAACAAACGTCCTAACAGGTGGTCTTCTAATGAATCTCTCCATGTGCCCTTTGAAGAGGTTGAGCTCAGGCTCTTCACTTCCATAGTTCAGGAATCCACATTTAAGTTAAAGTTATGCTAGCAATCTGTTTTCCCCTATGTGGTGTATAGAGCAGTTTGCTAGATGGCAGCTGGACACTGACACTGGGTACAACTACAAAACAGATAATAAGCAGGATTATGTTTTGGCAGATGGCGATAACGATGTGGTTCTTGACCACCTTGTTAAATTTTGGCATGTTTAGGAAGAACATTGTTAATTCTGCTGTTTATCATATGTTTTATTCCTTCATTATTTCATACTGTAAAGAGTGAGATCCTGTTCTTTTGCTATCAGTGAATAAAACATTTCCTGAATTATTTCACTTCCTTACAAGCTCAAATCATTTGTATTTTAAAATCTTTTCTTCTGTCAACAGCCATTCTCAAGAAGAAAGTAGTGTTTTTGTTGATGATTACTTTTATTTAAAATTGCTTTTAAAAAAAAAAAAAAAAAGGATAGGAAGAGCCTTGTTGGATCTGTTTGATTGTTGCTGATATATTCTCATTATGGCCTGATATGAGAAAATTGCCTTCTTTTTTCTGAAGAAAAATAATGTTATAGCTAATTGAACAGAAAGACTGTAGATTGGATTGCTTCTTTACCTTTTCTTTAGGGGTGGGAAGTTTGGATCTCCCAATATCTGATACTGCTGGTATTTGGCAGTATCGGGGATATTGGATAGATCCGAGAATTCCCTGTACCGGTGCCGGTTCCGGCGCCATAAGGCCTAGTGAAGCGCTGAAGTCACAAGCCAGTGCTGAAGCCGGACCCGCGCCGCGCCGCGCTGCTGCCGCCACTGTCACCCACAGCTCACGTAAAAGGTGATCAAAGGGGGGGGAGTTTAAAGAGTGCCACAGTGCCTGATATCATCGAGAGGGCTCCCAGAGGAGATCTGCTTACTTCAGCAATAGCCCTGGCTGCTGCTGGGCAACAGGTGGTGCGGCAGCGGCAGCCCGGAGCCCGCAGGTCGAGCGGTTCTGTGCCAGTTCAAAAAAAAATAATCCAGGCTGGGCTGGCAGGGTGAGTGGGGGTGTTCACCCTTCCACCTGCGCAGCCTGGGAGGGGGAGGGGGGAGGTTTTTTTGGGGGTTAATTGATTTCAATGGGGACCCTTCCCCATTGAAATCAATGGAAAAAACCAGGAACCGGTAAAACAGTTTTACCGATAAAACCAATTTTTTTGAAACCGGTAACCAGTAAAACCGATACTCGTTTTTTTCAGTATGGTCCCACCCCTACTTTTCTTCATGTGAAATATGCCTGCATTTTAAATATGAATATAAAGGCACTGTATGAAGGAGCAAAGGCAAAAATACTCCTGAACTATTTTCTTGCATACCCTAAATATATTGGTCCCTATTCTTCATTTGCTTAGCAACTTCTGTAGTCATTTACTCCTGTGGAAAGCAATATTAAAGTGCTAACAAATCAGAATCCTCCTTTTACTCAATAGAGATGGGTGAACAGATCATGGTTTGGGTTCGGCCATTTGGTTCGGCTGCGTTCGGTTTGTCAGTTCAGTTCGTTCACCGGGTTCGGTTTCAGCCGTTCGGTTCGGCCGTTCAGTTCGGGTTCGGCTGTTCGGGAAATGTTTTTATATGGGTTTTTTGTGTGTTTTTAATATGGTTTTTTTGTTTTTTATTTGGTTTTATATTTTTGTTTGTTTTTTATTTTTTTGTTGTTTTTATATGGTTTTTTTAATTTAATTTTTTTATTTATATATATACACTAAATCTAACTGCTATTAACTATTCTAAATGCTATGAACTAAATGGATTATCTAATAAGTACACAGGCCTACTCCTACAAACACTAAAACTAAATCACTAACGCTATCTCTATCATTAAGCTAACTCCTACATCTATCTATCTATCTATCTGTCTGTCTGTCTGTCTGTCTGGGATAGGGGGTAATCACAAACAACACAAAGAGGGATACAAAACTGAAATGAAACCTAAATCAATCTAATAATCCTACTCTAAATGAAAAAACAGGGAAAGGGAAAGGAATCTGGGATGGAATATATGGGAGAGGGAAAGGATTCAATGGAGGGGGGAGGGAGGAAGGAAGATTGAACACAGGGAACACAGGGAGGGGTAAAAACAAAAAATAACCCCTAAATCTATCTAAGCTAAGCTAAATAAATGAATGAGAATATGTGGGTAGATGGGTTGGATGGGTGAAATGGGAGGAGGATGGCAATGGATTGGGGATCCGGGAAATGCTGGGAGAGGGAGCCTTCTGAAACGCCTGCTATTCAGGAACAGTGACTAGCTCAGAAGGTGTTGGGAAAGTGGGAGGCAGACAGTTTTGTTTCTTGCTGTGCCCGCCTCACCGCAAACCCCATTGGCTCCATGTAACCTAGCCCGTGGCCAATCGCAGACTCTGAAGCCAGTGGTCTGAGGTGAAAAGGGATGGTGATTGGGAAGGCTGGCTGCTACTCCAAGCCCCTCCACCCCTGGTGCCTGGAAGTCTGCTCCTCAGCTGACTCCCCCTCCCTGTCACGTTTGACCTTCCAGTGACACTTTTTTTGCCACCTGAACTCACCCAAATGCGATCCGAACTGACTGAACTGTTCGGTCATTTTGATGTTTGGAACTGAGTTCGGTTTGGTCAGTTCGTGTTCAGATTTGGGTTTGGGTTTGGTTGTCCAAACAGGTCGAGTTTGGGCCGAACTCCAAACTTCCGAACCAGGTTCACCCATCCCTATTACTCACACCATGTTTACACTCACTTTAATAACTGTATAAGGTACAAGGCACAGGAAAGCAGGCTAAACTGCTTTTCACTGCTGCATAGGTGAAATACTAATTTGGACAGATGAAGGAATGCATCTTTGTTTGACACCATGGAGCACCCACTAAAATTAATGGGAGTCATATCGATGGCTTTTCTAGGTTCAAGGTTGTAGTCTGAGGGTACAGTCCTAAATCTATTGATGTCAAGGGAACTTTCACCATTTAATTAAACTAAATCCACAGATTGCACTTATAGAGCCTGATCCAAGGTGCACACATGCTACTATGTGTACAGTGTGAACATAACCATACACACACATCACATCAACTTGAATTGCATCAATGGGCATTTTTACACATACCTTAAAGTTCCAGATTTTTCAGTCATCTGGGTTTACAAGTCCACAAGTAAGTTCAGAATGCATTCTTCACACACACACTGCCCTGAGGCAGTTCCTGGATGCATGCTTCACACAAACACTACCCTGACGTAAACTAAAGTAGCCGCAGCTGTAGACGTGAGGGGCTGCCATGGAAACCAAGTGACCACAGCTGCCTGGATCAAAGCAGTTTACCAGAAGAACTTTTTACACACAAAAGTTCTGGGAGAAGTTCTATTCAGAAGTTCAAAGAGCCAGATGTTTAAGATCTGGGTGAGTGATTTAGAGACACAGAAGTTCAGGATGTAATGCTCCGAGGGCCACACAGAAGTTGGGGTAGGGGTGCTTATGGGATGCACTCGGGGAAAGGAGGGCCCAAATCATGGATCTGTACCATGGAACTGTCCCATATCTTTGTTTGCATGACATCATCTCTGTTCCCTTCCCTTAAGCTCAGTTTTTCAGTCATTGGAGGTAAGAACTGGATCCAAGGGCCAGATCCAGGAAGTGGAAAGGGGCCACATAGAAACGTGTCATGGGTCGCATTTAGCCCCTGGGCCTGAGGTTCCCCACATATACGCTTAAGTCTGATCTTAGTCTAAGGATGTTTATAAACAAAATTATAGCCCACACCAGGACGGTGTTCAGCCTGTGTTTACTGACTTCTTATTAGGTGGCCATGAGATGCATGCGCCCATGCACCACAGAGCCTCCATGGAGCTTCTACTCATGGTGAAGTCATGGGGCATCGCAGCCCCACTGCATAGGCAAATCCAGTCCAACGTTCACCCATGTGTCCACCCCCATCTATTAGGGTGCATGCAGCCTCCATTCAGGCAAAACACCTAGAGTGGTCCTATTGGTCAGAGCAGCAAGTCACACTGACCACTCCATAGTGCTTCTACTGCTTAATTGCACTTGGGAGCACTTAAGAACAACACTCCAAAAGATGGTGGTGGTGGTGGGAAAACACAGGAAGCAAACAGCAGGGGGAGCTTCCTGGACCCAGAATTCCCCATGGCTATGAATCATGAGGAAGGGGTTTTGGGATAGGCAGAGCATGGTATCTGCCTGTGTGTTGGGTTTTCCACATAAAGTCCCCTGAGTGGGGGGCTGCACAAACCAAATGCAAGACTCCTGCAAACTATTGTCCTTTTTTCCCCCATCCTAAGTGTGCTGGGTGCATTTCAGTACAAGTTTTTAATTACATTCATTTTTTATCTTGACGGGCTAGTTTTTCCAGGAAAAATTACGAAGGGTGTTTCTTTACATATATAATGGGTGGATTTTGCCTTTCACTGCCCTCTTTAGTGATTATTCTTAGGGTTAAAGACTGATCAATACATGATCTTCTAGAAGAAAATCCAACTTGCTCCTTCCTCCTCTTTGTATCTGTCTCTTCCTTTAGTCTGCTTAAAAAGGTGATGCAAAAATCATTCCCTTCCACTGAAACACTGGCTGCTTGCACACAAGATGGGAGGGGCGAGGGACTGGTGTGAGCCAAAATTGCACCCATGGAATCGTGGGAAGCTCCATTTATGTGTGCAGGTTTTTAGCCCATTTTTAGTGCGATGTCACCCATGGATTACAGGACTAGATTTTGAGCCCAATTCCTGAGTCACATCACACCAGAAACTGGCTAAAACCCTGTGCACATGAGCAGAACTTACCACAATTCCCACATGTGTGATTTTGGCCTGAGCCAGTCCCTCCCCCACTCCCATCTCATGTGCAAGTGGCCTTAGTGATACCCTGCTGGTTGTTGCAAATAGAGCTGAAACAAATAATCAAAATGATGTTGGAATTCAGCATTCCTCACAAATTGCATGAACTGCAAATTCAATTATTTTCACCACACTGATGAAGTTCAATGCAAATCGATAAGGGTTTCAGTCATGTGGCACATAAAAAACAGTCCATTGAATTCAATGAGAGCTTAGCATTGACATTAGTGTACTCCCTGATATGTAGTATATGGTTGAAACTTTAATTACAAAAATATTGAAATAAAAATGAAAAAACATGAATTTACCAAAAACAAATTATTAACTGTGGATTTTATTCATTCATTCATAATTCTAATAACTCCCTTTCTCCAAGACCCAGGTTTGGTAACATATAAAACAAATAAAATAACAATCAAATTAATCCCTTGCATTCTGTATAAAAATATGGAATATGGAATTCTTTATGAACAGCTCTTCGGATACTATTCCCTCCTGCTAATTTCCTGGCCAGATAAATAGGTCCTAAATTCCCTTTGGAAAAAAGATCATGCTTGTACTCTGGAAAAGCTCCAGGGGAAGGGAGTTCCAGAGCTATGGAGCAGCCATTGAGAATGCTTCTCTTCCCACCCTTGCTGTATGGACTTGGCACACTGCTGGAATTTTCTAGAAGGCAACCCCCCAGCTGACTTTAAGGGTTGAGACAGAACAAACGGGAACAGGCAGTCTTTCACATATAATAAATTGTGATATTGTGATGTAATTAATTATTTGTGAATTGCCTAAATATGAATGATGAGTTGACTAATTATGTATTTAAAACTAATTTATTTGTTATTTATTTTTTGAATTTGTATGCCACCCTTTCCAGAAGGCTCAGGGTGGCTCACAATCCACAAAAAAGGAGAGTTAAAACATTAAAATTAATACAATATAAACACCCTCCCTCATCTTTGTCTCACCCAAAAAACCAACCAAACCCCAACTATCCCTGCCTGCCAAATGCTTTTCCAAACAAAATCATTTGCCACCAGCTCTAGAAAATAGCCAGGCTCAGGCTCAAGTGAACCTACCAGTGAAGGGAGTTCCACAACATGGGGGCAGCAACCAAGGACACTTTCACACACCCCATGGACAAGGGCAATGGATGGAACACTCAGGAGAGCGAATCCGGCCGATCATAGGGCCCGCAAAGAAACATGGTAGGAAAGGCAATCTTTCAGATATATGGGACCTGGACCATTCAGGGATTTATTTATTTATAAAACAATTTTCTACCCCGACCCTCCTGCTCCAACAAGCCAGGGTTGGCTTACAATATTAAAGCCACATAAAATGTATAAAACCAAAACAATACATTAAAATAGATGCAAAAAAACCCCAGGAAAAAACAAACAACCCCCCCACCCCTCTCAACACCCCACCCTACACCCCATCTCCCTCACCAAAAGCCATGTGGAACAGTACAAGTTTTACACATACGACAGAAGGAAGGGAGATCCAGGGCAGTATCGTTCTTGAATAGTTCCATTCTTTCCTGGCTGGAAGAAGTCAGAAGGTGGTGCTAGGGGACCATTCTTCATTCTCCTGTAACCTCACATGTGGAGTCCCGCAAGGTTCCATTCTGTCCCCCCTCCTGTTCATTCCACTTTCCCTGAATCAGTCATGCCCGCCCATCCCAGAAACCATCAATTAGATTCTGGGACCATCATTCCAGTAACTGGGGGCTGCATTCCATTCCACTGCATCCAGAAGCCCAGTGCCCGCACACCAGCCTGCCCCCCCCCAAAAGCCTACTCCTCCACACCCACTCGCAGATGCCCGCTGAAGCTCCTGTAAATAAAAGCCCCTCCAACCATCAGCTCCCGCCACCTGCTGCCAAGGAGTCTGTCTCTCTTTTTCTCTGTCACACCCACTCACACAAACACAAGCCCTGCACCTCCTGGGGGGGCTGTCTGCTAGTTGAAACCCTGCTGCTGGCACAGCACATCTTTGGGTTAATAACTACGCTACATGGGGTGGCAGGTGCTACTGGTAGGGATCGACAAGCTGTATGAGATTCTGCCACCTGTCAGCCAGAACTTCAGCACATAGGGATAAAAGATTGGCACTTCAAACGAAGCTCATAACAATAAATACAACAACTTTTATTAAAACTATTTAAACAACAAGAACAAAACAACAACATTAAGAAACCAAAAGCAAACTTTCAAAGGAAAGTTATAAAAAACTATGAGTCTCTGGGCCCCGTGGGACTTGGGGGAAGGCAACAGCCATTTGGGTGCAGCACAGGGCTGAGGGTCAGCCACCTGGGACTCTTCAAGCTCATAGCCATGGGAGACGGCAAAATCCACGGCCCCTTGAACATCCCAATACCACCTGGAGACCGCCTGGTGGTACATTTGCAGGTGGTCCATCTCGGCGGAGACATACTGGCCATACACCTCCACCTTCTGCCTCTCCACCTGGACCACCTGCAACTGCTCCACCAGGTGGTTCTCCATGGTGGCTGCAGACCGATACACCTTGGCCACAAAGTCCTGGGTGGGTCGCTCCAAATGGGCCAGAAAGGCCTTGGGCTCTGCATTCTCCTGGGGTCTGGGGGTCTCCACATCTGGGCTGGGGGGGGGAGGGCTTACATGGTGTCATTTCCATGTTACCTTCCCATCCTTCTTCTGGTGCTGGGGCTCTATGGCCACATCAGAGTCCTCCGCCTACCACCTCAATTTCAGGGCATGCCTCCACTCGATGTGGGTGATGAGCCCAGATGTGTTCCCCTCCCTCGGGAGCTGGAAAGTTTTGTGGCAGTGCTAAAAAGAGCATAAAAAGATAGGAACATAAGAAGTGCCATACTGTGTCAGACCAATGGTCTGTCAAGCCCTGCTTGCATTCTGTCTCCATAAGTGGGTGGACTGGGTGGCCAATCTCTCTCTGCAAAGGACTTCTGTTCCTAACAGGTCATAGGGCAATTCATTCCCTGTTGTTCCAGTCCCCATGCCTTACCTTGCATGTGGCGACTCCATCGCCCTTGTTATAAAACCTCCAGATATCTTACCTTGACTGCCGGATGTCTGGAGGTGTCATTGGTGACCTCAGCCTAGACATCCTCCTTGGCCTGGCAGTGGCACCAGTGCTGGGGCCAGCATCTTATTCCTCTCTGAAATGGGAACACATTAAGAACACTAAAGTAATTTCATGCATTTATAATGATGCCTCTAGTCCTCCCTCCTTGTGGTGCTAGGGATTGCAACTAGAAAGCACGTGCAAATCCTGCCCTCCCATGGGTGCTAGGGGATGCTAGGGATTGCAACTAGAAAGCCCCTGGCTGGCACGTGAAAATCCTGCCTTCCCAGGGGTGCTGCTAGGGAGGGATGGCATTGGAGAGACCCTGGCTGGCACGTGCCAATCCTGCCATCCCTGGGGTGCTGCATGATAGGGAGGGATGGCAATGGAGAGACCCTGGATGGCACGTGCAAATCCTGCCCTTATTTGGGGGTGCAAGGTAGGGATGGCAACTGGAGAGTGGGGATGGCTGGCAGGCACATGTTTGGGTGGGGGTGCTGCTTGTGCTCGTGCCTGACTTCTGGAAGAGCCCCATGCACTACAGTACCCTCTCTCTCTGTGGCAGACATCTGCTGCTACCCGCTGATGCCCACTGTTTGTGCCTGACTGATGTCCACCACCCATGCACCCACCTGCATGCCAGTAAGATCTCTCTAACGGATAGAGCCTTAGGTTTCTTGTCCTCAAAGTAAAAAAAAAGTTTACAAACCTGGCAGCAGTGGCAGGAGCACCTCCTGCGCCCACCAGCTCTGGCTCCTCCTCCACCACTGAAGGTCCAGCAGCGGCCGGAGGAACCTCTTCCTCCACCACTGGCTCCACCACCTTGGCCTTCCCCCAGGCCCGGCTTTTAATGGTGGTGGCACTGGTGGTCACCTTCTTCTCCATTTTTTATTTTTTTTATTTTTTTAAACACACACCCAACAGCCAACACAACACAAACAGCACCCACCAACACTCACCAACCAGCCAAACCAAAACCAACACATACCACACAGCCAAAACACACACGAATCAAAAATGAACACACAGCCAGCCACAACACACGCTCTCACCCACACAAAAGCTCCGCACACACTCAAATTTCCTGTTTCCGGGGTGATCACGGGCTCTTGCGATACTTTCCCCGATTGCCCGAACCAACCACGATCGAACCGAACAGCTGAACCTGAACACGGCAAACTAACCAAACAGCTGAACCGAACGCACCAACCGAACACAACCGAACTGAACGGCCAAACCTGAACTGCAATCTTTTTGCCCATACCTATGTGGAACTCCATCCCAGTAGAGATTCGCTTGTCCCCAGATCTCTCCTCCTTCCATAAACAGTGTAAGATCTGCTGTTTGACAGGGCTTTTGGCGAGGGAGAGGGAGTGGGTAGGTGTGGGTAGGGATTTGGTGGTGGGTAGGATTTATTATTTATTGTTATGGGATATCTATTTATTGTTTTATGATTGTTGATTTTATTATAACTTATTGTATGTTTTATTATATTTTACCTTTTTCATGGAAATTGTAAGCTGCCCTGAGCTGCCTTTAAGTGGAGGGGGCGGGATATAAACTTTGGATAAATAAACAAACAAAGAAATAAATACATACATACATAAATGAAATGGCAGTTCACCTGTAGTAGCTCATGAGGTCATGCGGACAGGGGGACAACCCCTACACCCACACCCGGGAACTCAGGGCAGTATTTTGATTGTGCAAACTGACTTTGCCTTCATCAAAATATGTTAAGCCTTGGGGATTGCAAGGCAGACCAGTAAGGGGGTACCCTGTCCATGCCCAAGCATGACAGGCGCTGAGTCGGCTTTCCAGAACATTTCGAACTGTGTCCTGCCAGATCTGTGATTGGTGGTGGAGAAGGCATATTCATTCCCTTATTGGTCCCGTTTTTGTTATAGGTATGGCTACACAGCGTCAGCATAATTGAAGGATAGTGGTTACCAGCATTGACCTCAGCTGTGTCACATGGAAGGAGGTCGAGTAGGTGTTAGCAGTAGCTCCCACCACTACATGAGGCCTTACGGATAGCAGCCGGTGTTCATAGTAGACCTGGGAGACATAGCATAATGAGGTTGGAAGTTCATCCGTTCCCATCCAGAAGCAGATGGTCAGCATCCTTTCAATAACAGGCCTGGACCTAATTCTAAGAATCATGCAGGATGAGTTTTGATGAGTTTCAGGATATTTCTGGGGATGGGGTGCTAAACCAGCCAAGTATGCACTTGAGGTTTGCTGTGATAGGGGTCCAGTTAGGTTAGAAAGTAATTTGAATAGTTAAGAACTTGGCGAAAACATCTCCCTATGAGATGGGGTCTTAATGGCTGAATCAAGGGCAAGCATGGCCAGGTTTCAGTCATTGACCCAGGGGGGAGGGCCGAGTTCTGTACTTGAGGACATGGACGTCCCAGGTGGACAATGTACTCCTCATTTCTTCAAGGTCATTAGTCATATGACACGCATTCCCAACCTGGCTGGTTGACTCGGGGGGAGATGGAGGAGGAGGGGGGAAGTGACCTAATTGCTAGAGAACAGAGTCATAGCAGTTCCCGAGGGCATATCAGGTTATATGGAACTGCTATTGGTCACCTGGCATTACCGGTAATCCAATGCACCTGACCAACTAGCTGGGCACCTGGGGGGTAGGGTGATGTAAATTGTAGACCACAGAGTGAGGGTGGTATCTGAGTGTATGGCAGGTAGGTTGCCTGAAACTGCTTGGTTATAGTGCGCTACTGGAGCCAGGATTGGGCATGACCCATCCCCAGATGGCCTGAACTGGATTAAAATGAATTCTGAATAAAGAGTGTGGCCATTAAATACCAACAATGTGTGATCGTCTTCTTCCGAGGTGCAGGACAAACTGCTTGCTCTGATTTCAGCCTGGTCATGCTGTTGAAAGATTTGTTTGTTAGTTTGTCCTGTATTTTCCTCCTAGTTTCTGCATTTTCTCTGCATTTTCAGAAGTTCTTCTTCTTCTTCTTCTTCTATTGAGGACAACTCCATAAGAACAGATGATGAAGTTACATGATCTATTGTAGTTTCACCTGTGAGCAGAAAAATATAATACACACAGTACTCAGAAAGGGTAAACCTTTGTGATTTAGCAACTTGGAAGGCATGTAAAGAGCATGCCAAGAGAGAAGGGGATAGCATATCTCTTTTTTTGGTCCCCTCCAGCTAGAGCTGTAACATCCTACTTCACATATCAATTTCTTAATATATTCTGTTTCACTTATTTCATTCATTTCCCTCAACCATTTTAATCAATCAATCAATCAATCAATCAATCAATCAATCAATCATCATCATCATCATCATCATCATCATCATCATCATCATCATCATCATCATTTTGATATTGTGCCCCCTCCCTTGCCATGGCACTTGGAGCACTTCACATATAACAAATTAACACAACTTTTAATTCTCACAACACTGTGAAGTAGGTTAGGCAGAGAGACGATTGTGCCAAAATAAAGTAACCAAAATAGCAAAATAACCCAAATAACCAAATCAAATAAATGAAATGGTGAAATTAATGAAATAAGTGAACCGGAATATATGAAGAAATAGATATGTGAATATTCATTTGAGATGCAGATATTATTTGAATATTTGGAGGGCTATCATATTTTCAGATTGACTTCCAAAATATACAATGATGTCAACTCTAAACCATAGGGGACCAAAAAAAAAAAAAAAGATGTGCTATCCTCTTCTCTCTTGGGCTGCTCTTTCAATGTTGCACACTGCCCTCCATGTTGCTAAATCCTATTCCTCTCTGAGTACTATATGATAGTCATTAATTTCACTACTTCAGTTATTTGATTTGGTTATTTGAGTTATTCTGCTATTTTGGTTACTTTGTTTTGACAACATGGGAAAGATGTATTATCATTGCCATTATTAATTATACATTTAGTTACTTACACAGCACCAGCAAAGTGTCTGGCACTGCACAGTCATTCCCTGCCCGGAGGAGTTTACAATCTAGGATAGACAAGGGAGAGGAGGCAAGGAGCGAGGGCACATAGGAAGGGGTAGGGATACATTTGGGAAGTTGAGAGGTTACAGATGAACATGCTTAGCTTCGTTACAAGGGGAGGAGAGGAATCGTGAAGGATATGATATAAGGAGAAGCATGAAAGAGAAATCTATGGGATAAGGAGCTAGAGAAATCCAGACAGAAAAGAAAGATTTTTCCAGAGGGATTTGAAGGGAGTAGAGAGTATGTACACCAGTGTGAGGAGAAAGTTCCAAACATAGGGGGCAGCATGGGTGAAGGTGGAATGATGGCTTAGGGAGCAGGACACCCTGGAATGCAAAAAAATGGTGGCAGAGGAGGAGTGTAGTTCCCAAGTGGAAACTGAGGGCAGAAAGATAGGGCATGTAGAAGAAAATGTATCACTAGAAAACACAAAGGCCAGTGTGGTTCACCATTTCAGTCTGGGATTTACTGCTTTCCCAGCTACTGTAACATCCCAGCCCTACATAATTTATAGTTCCAAACATCCTATTAACATCAGTGGTCTTTTTGGTTGCACAAGGAATTTAGGTCTGGGCTCTGATTAACTATTTTATTTTAGGGGCTTTTTTCTGTCTCTGTTTCTGATCCATAAAATTGTGATGTATATGGTTCATTTTCTTCAGAGCTTTTTTGGTTTTAGCGTTACGTTCTTTGAATCAATATTTTTTCTCATAAATCTTTATTTAAAGCCCTTTTTCTTTTCCCTTTTAGCTACTGTACATCTTTATTAAATCAAGATGACATTGGTAGTAGTCCCTAACTGCTTTCTGTTCATCTCTTCCCTAAGTGTGCACATGGATTATGAAAACCTGTCTGCTCATGCTGTATTATATTGGGAGTGCTTAAACCAATTCATTTTGCCGACTATGGGTAATTTCAGATGTTACATGCTCCCGAGTCACCACAGTGGATTTCCAACCTCGGCGAGCCGGCTAACCCCCTCCCGTGGTCCAGCCCTGAACAGATGTGATGGGAGCGGGACCACAGCAAGGAAATGGACGGCCGGACCAAGGTCCAGGGCAGTGCAACAGACGTTGTGCTGATACCGGACCTTGGCCAGAACACCCAGAAGACACCGGGGCATGGTGGGAAGCAGACTGGGTTGACAGAGGGCAAAGGAAGCCAAAAGTGTCAAAAGGGAATGCCCACACAACATCACCTCCGGGGATGCCCACACTAATATCACCTCCGTCTTGTCAAGATTCAGTCACAGTTGGTTAGCCCTCATCCAGTCCCCCACAGCTGCCAAACACCGGGTAAGCACTGAGACAGCCGGGCCTGGGTCGGTCGAAAATGAGAGATACAGTTGGGTGTCATCCGCATACTGATGACACCTCACCCCGAACCCTCTGATCACCTCGCCGAGCAGCTGCATATACACGTTGAACAGGAGAGTTCCCTTTAATAATGGATACAGTCAATACCCAGTCTAAAACACTACAGCAGAGCTTAATGGCTATGAAAGTATAACATTTATTTTAAAAAGGAATATTGGTGATGTCTGGAGATGTCATTAGATTATCACAAATGAACAAGTTACTGAAATGGTCAATTCAGCCAGTTATTGCTTAGCAGAATTGGATATAGAAAGAGTCTGTGCTATTATAGATTTGTTGTAAAGAAAAAAACCTTAGCCACTGACAAAAGGTCACAGTTGCATAAAAAGAATTGAAAAATGGGAGACTATAAGAAAGGGAGAGCCACATGCAATCATGGAAGAGACAGATACATCAGTGCAAAGTTGTCACAGTTCAGCTCAAGATCAAGCTGGCTGCAGGAATCGTCATAAATATCTGACATGTTGAGGTTAAAGAAAGTATCTAAGCATTACAATGGCTAGATAAGAGAATCACAAATGGCTGTACAGATGTTTTTAACCCTTTGAACCCTGGAGATAGTTTCTATTATTTCAGAGTTAATTGAGTTTTCTTCATGTTCAAATTGAAGTGTACGGAGATCTGAAAATAAACTTTCAGATATGTGCATTTTCAGGACAAAGATTCATTGGCTTTTTGGAGGAATGTGTTAACATTAAATGAAAGTTGATAGGTATATTTCATCACCTGTAATGTAACTCCAAGAAAACAAAAGTGATCACGAAAGGCTTGGAGTTACTGATGAAAAATGATTGTTTTAAATGTTTGATGAAATTCATCATTCCTTCAGATACTGTGATAACAATGTGTTAAATATTAAGCATCTTCTTTATCCATGTATGTCCATCATATTCCACTGACTACATGGAAATCAATGGCAGATTCAAATAAAGCAATTACAAGCATTTTTTGAGCCATTGCCAAACCTGGAAGTGTCAGCACAGCAAGATACTCACTAATGTAAGTTACAGCTCTGTAAATCTTGATTTCTCTGGAACTTGAATATCTCTTAATGGACATGAATGTTTCCACATATAAATTAAAGAAATCTCACTCTCCCCCCTGAAGATCTATTTTTTAAAATAAAAATGGTTTGGACAATAAATGTCTTTATTTTGAAATTATGGTTCTAACCTAAATTATTTTAACAAGATTTGTAATGTATTCTGCCCTTTGATCTCTTACTTTGAAACACTGCCTGTTGTTCCATTATTCCACCATCCATTTGCAGATAACAATACATCAGACCCTCTTTCTTGCTGCAGAAACAATGCCCTTTATTTGAGAAAGGACATTGTTTTGACAGATAAAGTAGGCATTTGATAAATTGAAACAGGTTCTGAATTATTTTGAGGGGAATGTGTGCTACATCTGTCTGCTGATTTTCCACTGAAGCAGTGCTTAACTTTCTTGTCTGTTTGTGATTTATTGAGCTGAGGAAAGGTTCGGAAAATTTCATGGCTCTTCTTTTATAATTTGTAAGTGAATCAAAAAGTATTTGTTACTGTTTATGATGCTCAAAAGACAAAATTACCCCTAAACATTTATTCAAAACAATGGTTGTAGGGAAAAAAGAAAGAAAAATATGCTAAAGAGATTTTTTTTTTATCTACTCCATTTCTAAAATTCCAGATGTATAAATCTAAATACAGTACAGAAGACATTTAACTATTGAAACACATGTAAATGAAGTTGTGAGTGTATATTCAGAGATAAAACTGAAGAAGAAAAAAAAAAACTTGCACCTGCAAACCGGAAATAGCCATAACAATGTATTACATTAATAATGGTCACACAAAAAGATTTTAAATTATCTGATGATGATGACGACGCCGATGATAAATTTCCTCAAAATAGCGTACCAATCTCAGTGTTTCCTATTCATTAAATGCCACCTTTTTAAATTGCCAGAGCTTTACTACTAGGTTTTCATAACTCTAAGAAGCTATATCAGCTTCTGTATTGAAAAGATTTGCACAAAAATTGACTAATGCAATAAATGTAGAAATATGAGTGGAATCCATATGGAACACTTTCAAACTCCAAAAAGTTTGAATGAAGGACTTTGTGTGTTTGTTCCTCTGAATGGAGGGACTTTCTGTGCTTTGAGTGAATGAGAAAACTAAGTGTGGAGGGAAAAAGAATTACTCCTTTTAGCACTGGATGAAAACAAACGTGCCAGAGGCAAGATGGCACCCCACTTCACCCCTGAGAGGGTTATGGCACCCACCACTCCCCAGGTAGGCGAGCAACACAGAACAAACGTGTGGGTACACCCCGATGGACCAAGACGTGTCCCACTGTCCCCATGCTCCCGGGACCCCACCCTCCACCAGGACATTCAGACATGGTGAACTGTGGGCAAAAGATGCCACAGCAGTAACTTCCTGGTACTCCAGGAGAGCAGGGGCAGAGGCCAGAGAAGCAGACCCTGGCATCTATCTCTGCCAGCACATGGAGGTTCCAGCCTGCTGTAGTGGGAATCCGTCGCCACCCACGGAAAACCAGATGGAGGGAGCAAAGTGCATACTCCATGGTGAGCACAGGAATAAAGGGGAAAGCAGAAGGGAGACATAGGAAAGAAGCTTCACAAGGCCCAAACAAACAACCCCCCTAGAAGGCTACCAGTCCACTCCCTTCCAGATACCAGACACAACACAGGTTGCAGATCACTCACACAGGCAGTCCATCAGGCCCAGTTTTAATGGGGTCACTGCAGCTGTGGGGCAAGGGTGGACAATTCCCCTCCCTCCAGAGATCACTCACACAAGAAATCCATAGCTGCTGAAACATCTAACGGGGTCCCAACACTGGGGAGGGAGGGGGGTTGGAAACCCTGCTCCCTTTGCATACGACCCCCATTCATACATGCCCCTCTGGTAGTCCCTCACCAGTATATGCGTTGCCAAATTATAATGGGGGTCGAAAGCATCCCCTTGGCGAGAGCAAACTGGATATCCGGCCTTGTCCACACCTTATGCAGGACAGCAAGCTCCACTGCAGTGGGTTCATCTTCCATATGGGGAGGCCTCTCCGGTTCTGCAAGGAGGTCTAGCTCCATCATAATATCAAGGCACTTGTGTCAGCTCGGTTCATGTCCCCTCACCCACAGCAAGGCACTGGTGAAAGAAACAGGCTGAGAGGGTGTCCCTGCCGCAAGTCACATGTGAAACCTTGTGTACTTTCCAATTATAGCATTTCTTATAGTAGGGCCAGGACCATGGTGTCAGGCACCCCAATCTCTCCGTTCCCCAAATGCCTGGGACCAGCAGCAGGAAGAAACTTGGAGACGGGTCATTATAGCCTGGTCCAGTGACAAGACACACATGTACACACAGTGAAAGTTCCCTGCACAGCACAATTGTTGGGGGGCAGGAACAGTGCTGACTGTTCACACACACACACATGTCCTTTAAGGAATGCCTCTCATTCCATTGTATTTGTGCTTTGCATGAATGGGAAAACCAAGTGTGGAGGGGGAAAGAACTACTTTTAGGACTGGATGAAAACAAACATGTCAGCGACAAAGCAGCACCCCACTTCATCCCTGAGAAGGCCATGGCATCCACCACTCCCTCATGGCTAGGAAGGGCCCTTAGCACTTATAGATCACCCTCAATCCCAGGTGGCTTTCATGAATTGCATTCTTGCCTCTGGGCCTTCCATATCATTAAGTTCACATATGTCCCTCCAAAGCATGTATGCCTGGGGCCAGGCAGCGGTGTATGCCTGGCTTCCAAGAGGGGATTATGGAATGGCTATGGCAGTCCAGACCATGTCAGGCTGTCTTTCTGTATGATAATAATAATAATAATAATAATAATAATAATAATAATAATAATAATAATAATAATAATAAATGTATTCAGTCATAACCAAAGATCAAAACTTCTGTATAGGCCATACTTGGGGTTTGGAATGAATGGCCAACCTTGAACGTCCTTCAGTGTATATGTGCATGTATGCCTGTGGGCCCATTGTGTGCCGCAGTGTGCTCTCATACATGATGGTATCCTACAGCTTGGGGCTCCCTCTTCCTGCTTACCGTGATTTGCAACTTAGGGTTCTACTCCCACCTAGCTTGCACTAAGGACAGACACCATGGTTGCAATAACAGAAAGCAGTTTTATTCACTTTATATTAAGGCTTTAACATAAATCAATACATGTTACTGTTTGTCCTAGGGCTGTAACTAGATATTTTGTTTTCCTTGGTTTTTCTCAAGGATCCCGGCACTTGACTTGGTTTACTGACTACCAAGTAGACTGAGAAGTTGACACTCGGTACTCGTGACTCAAGGAATAGAGGAATTGAACGTGGCAGGTGCAAGCCCCCTAATGTGATGTGCAGGAAGGGTTTAGGCACGGGGGGACAGGTGCAGTCTATTATTACCCACAGTCACCACAAAAAATCAGAAGACTTTTGTTAGATAATTAAACAAGTTTTTTTTGGGGGGGGGGTTGTTTTATTTTTCAATGAATGCTGATTGCTATGCTCAGGGATCCTTAAGTCTTCTCCAATTGCTTTCTATGGGGAAACATTACTTTTTATTAGGGATCGTCATTAGTGGTAGACTCACTGTAATTATAGACTCACTATAATTCTCAGAAATAGGAATCAGTTTCTACAGCTGAAGAGCCCAGGAACTTTGCAGGATTTCTGTATCGGCAAATATGTTAATGCATTTTCAAAAGGGCTCAATTTCTAGAGGTTAGCATTGTTCTCAGCTGAGTGCTACTGCTCAGTCATTTAATTATTATTTAACATTTAAATAATACCTCGATGGCAGATTACTCAATGACCTCATTGCTGTTTGGAACACCTTGTTGGCTAAGTAGCTTTTGACAAAGCTGACCACGAGCTTTGTGTTCCCAGGCATCTGCTCCCCAAGCATAGGCGATGCAGGGTCGTGTGTTTCATGGAAGACCTACATCAGCTGAAGCAAGAGGGGAGACCGTGCAATGGTGGCACTGCACTTGTACTGAAGCTGACCAATTGCAGCATAGAGCTCCAATAAAAGCCTATGCTGTGGCTATATGGGCAGAAAAGAGGAGCTCCTTTGCTACCATGAATATCATCTGAAAAGTCTCATCCAACTCAGCTTTTCCAGGTGGTGAAGGGACTTGTCAGTCCGGCCTCACTCCACCTGGAACTGGAATCTTCCAGTGCTCATTGTGACATGTTTATCAACTACTTTGTGGATAAAATTGCTCATATTCACCACAGTTTTGATGCCACGCTTGATGCAGTGGATATACCTGAAGTTATGAATGCTCCGTCTCGTCTGGTTTTATGGGACTGGTTTCAGCAGGTATCATCTCCCAATGTGGTGGAGGTGCTGGGGACTGTGAGGGCCACAACTTGTGAACTCAATCCTTGCCCGTTCTGGCTGGTGAAAGCCAGCCAGGAGACGTTGGGGCGGGTGTTGTCAATGCCTCCCTTGTAGAGGGCAAGGTTGCAGGGTGCCTGAAGGAGTCTGTGGTGCAACCTTTGCTAAAGAAACCATCTCTTGACACTGATGCCCTTTCCAGTTATTGGCCACTCTCTAAACTCCCCTTTTTAGGGAAGATTATTGAAGAGGTAGTGGCCCAGCAGCTCCAGGGGCATCTGGACTGAATCGGTTTCCTTGACCCCTTGCAGTTCGGTTTTCATCCAGACCATGGCATTGAGATTGCGCTTGTGGCCTTGGTCAATGATCTGCACCAGGAATTGAACCGAGGTCGGTCCACTCTTCTGATTTTGTTAGGCCTTTCAGTAGCTTTTGACAAAGCTGACCACGAGATGTTGGTGACTTGCCTGTGGGACCATACTGGGGTGGGTGAAACTGATCTTGAGTGGCTCTGTTCTTTCCTGGCTGGAAGAACTCAGTGTGTGGTTCTGGGGGATTATACATCTTCCCTCTTGGATCTCACATGTCGAGTTCTGCTGGGTCCCCTCTCCTGTTCAGCATGTACATGCAGCCTTTGGGTGAGATCATGAGTGGGTTTGAGGTTTGGTGTCATCAGTACGCTGATGACACCAAACTTTACCTCTTGTTTTCATCGGACTCAGGTCCGGCAGTCTCGTTTTTGTCTGGTGTCTGGCTGCAGTGGGGGATTGGATGAGGGCAAGCTGTCTGAGGCTGAATTCTGACAAGATAGAGGTGATGTTAGTTTGTAAGGCCAAGGAAGTAGAGGCCCCCATCCTTGATGGGGTTCATCGGTTCCTCAGGTTCAGATTCGGGGAGTCCTCGTCAATTTGCAACTCCTCCTGGATGTCCAGGTGGCAGCTGTGGCAAGGAGTGTGTTTGGTAAACTACATCTGGTCTGACATCTTTGGCTATACATCTCAGGCTCTGATCTCACCACCATCATCCAAGCATTCATCACTTCGAGATTGGACTACTGCAATGCACTCTACGTAGGGCTACCCGTGGTGATGACATGGAGGCTGCACCTCCTGATGGTGATGAGCCTCTGGGAACACTGGTGTTCCATTCTCTGCACTGGCTGAAGTAGTCTTCCAGGCCTGATTCAAGGTGTTGGTTATTACCTTTAAAGCTCTATGTAGCTCTATGTAGCTTGGGCTCCACTTATCTTGGGACCACCTCATCCCTCATGTCCTGAATTGGCCCCTGATGTCAGTCAGGGGCACTCTCTTTTCGGTGGCCGCACCACGGCTGTGGAATTCCCTCCCAGCAGAGATTTACCTCTCTCTGGATCTCCCCTCCTTCTGTAGACAATGTAAGACCTGACTGTTTTTCCAGGCATTTGGTGAGGAAGATGGGTATTGGGTGGGAAGTGGGGGGTTGCTTTGGGTAATGGGGATATTAATTTTCTCGGGCCTTTGTTGGTTTTTATTTTTTAATTATATTATATTTTAAATATTTTTTTGTATTGTGTTTTAGCATATGCTGTGCACTGCCCTGAGCTGCCATTGGGCAGGAGGTCACAGCAAATAAATAAATAAATAAATAAATAAATAAATATTACTTTTAGTGTTCAAAGTGCTTTACAATCCTTATCTGGTTCAACCTCACAATAACCCATGAGGCAGGTTATTCTTCTTCCCATTTCACAGAACCAAAGCTAAAAGCTAGTGACTTGCCCAAGGCCACCTATAGTTAAGATGGGATTTGTTCCCTGGTCTCCAAGGTCCAAGTCCAACACCTTATCTGCTAGGCTCCATGAATCTGAGTCAGATTTGAGAGGCTCACACCACTTTAAACGAGGTACTGAAAACTGCCTCCAGAGCCCCGTGTTGAGAGAAAAGTCATGCAGGGAGCGTTTACACATTCCCCGCGCTGCCGGAAGTGACATGCTCCCCGTTTCCAGCAGCGGCGGCGGCTGGAGATGCGGTGCTTTTCAGAGGCGCATTATGAAAGCCTGAAAGTGAGGCTTTCAGAATGGGCCTCTTCAAAGCACTGCATCTCCAGCCGCCGCCATTGCCAGAAACGGGAAGCATGTCACTTCCAGCAGCGCGGGGAGTGTATAAACATTCCCTTCATGGCTTTTCTCTCAATGCGGGGCTCAGGAGGTGCTTTTCAGCGCCTTGTTTAAAAGCGGTGTGAGTCATCATTTGGCGAAATTTGTATTGTACAGAATTCACCCCAAATTATATAGCTGATGTCTGGATTATATAGCTGATCAGTAGTTCCCAAAACCTTGCCTATGGGTGTCTTCAGATGTTACGAGATCACGGTGAATCATGGTGAATACCCACCTATGGTCACCGTGTCTCGAACGTCTGTTTGCGGGGCGCCAGATGTTCACCACGGTGAATCCCTACATGGGGTCCGTTTGAACCACGCTTCCCGGGAAGCGTGGCCAAATGGACCCCGGGCCGGGACCAACGAAAAGTCACATCTGGCCGCGCGCCACGGCCCGGGATCTCCGGCGGGATCCCGGCCCACGGCACTTCCGGCCCGACGCGGCACCCGCAATGGCCCCGCCGCCCGCCCATCTCCTCGGAGGGTGGGTGGCGGGGTGTGTGGAGGGGGCGGGGCCATGCGGCCACATGTTGTACCGCGCGGACCCGGCCCCTCCCACTTTCCCCGCCGGGATCCCCGGGCATGTCTGTTGTGGCGTTATGGGGTGACCCCGGCAGGGAACAAAGCCTATGTCACACCATTTTGATGGTTAAATATAATCCCTTGACCCCAGATAGAAACAAGGGCTTGCAAAGTATTTCAAATATCAATTGAAATTTAATACTTCACAATTTGAGTGTTCTGCAGATGGTGCAACTTTACCTCTCGTCCTAAGGGAACCTCTGACCTAGCTATTCCCATTCAGTTCTGTTCTTTACAAGCAGAATGTGAGGTAATGACTGGATCCTTCCATTTTCTCAATCCAAGGACATTGGGTTTCATCCCAAGAAATGCCAAATTAGGCAAGATCTTTGCACGCTATGTCATCCATGGTCATCCTGTGCGCCTCCCGCCCCCCCACGGATGTTTTCTATATCATGTCTTGAGGCATCAATCTAGATGGTCTAGCTGCTAGTTTAGATAACTCCATTCTCTTCAGCTGTCCAAGTCTTCTTGAAGACTTCCCATTACCTAAAATGAAACATACAAGGAGTGTTTTATGTGTTTCCTTTAAAGCTACCTCACCTTTCCTGAGACAATGAAGTTAAATGTAGAAGTCAGAAATCTGCATCAGTCAGTGCTTTTTAAAAAATGTTCTTATTATTTTGAAGCCATTTACACTGTCATACGATAAAAATCAGTATATGGTTTGTCTATTACAAGGCTTAATATTTCTCTTGTGAAATATTGCCATCAGACTCCACGAAAGACACATGGGACATTAACCGCTCAAAAGAAAATAATTTTAAATTGTCTCACTCCAAAGACTGATAGCAAAGCTACAATCATGATTATAAATTACTGCTCCTGATTAGGTCTTTCAACAGTTATCTCACCACTGCTGTAACCCAGATCGTAGTTTAGAAAAGAAAGATTCTAAGTTAAGTCAGATATCTCTGGACTATTATCTTTGCTATATTTTTCTAGACTTTTTCTTGATTCAAATACAACCTTGGGGGGAAAAAACTAACAGAAGTCAAAAGGTAGTTTCCATATCTGGCAGTGGATGCCTCAAGGTTCTGCTTTATTCTGCTTCCAGGAATACTTTTGCTGTTCAGACCAAAAATACTTCCATCTGTTTTGCTTAATAGGAAAACTCACTTTGTGTAGAGCCATCAGGAGTTTAAGGGAGAACATAATTCACTCTGTATACCATTGTGAGGGGCAATGTAGGCTCCAAGTCCTACTTTTGTCTGAGGGCTGGAAGAATGAACACAATGTTCACACTCAGTTCCATGAGCACTTGGAGCTTCGGAATCTGTAGAACTGTGGATGTCATATTCACGCTTCATTAGAATCTGCATGTATAGCCCCATGGATCTCAGTTGTTTTAACAAGTAGGATTCAGCAAAAACAATGAAGTAACAGTCCAAATTGAGAATGAGTCCAAGAACAGTCCCACTCCTCCCAAACTCTGTGGCCCCCCTTTTTTTTAGGGAGGGACCCTTCCCAATTTGCCTTTGGGTGTTGCTGGAAAATGATCCAACAGTGTTAGACCTGGGTGGGGAGAACTGCTGGGCAGTTGAAGCAAGGTCAACTAACATGAGGCAGCTGGAATCTCACACTAGAAGAGTAGGTTGTCTTGCAGCTTGGAGGAACTGACTCAGTCTGCGAATGAACTTTTCACCAGATGAGCTCAGAATGTCGGGGAGAAGAACTTGGAATCACCCACCCGGAAACTGAGAATGGTACGCCTTGTTGTGTGACCTGCCTTGTGTTTCTCTGTACCTAGACTGTTCTCTGGCATTCCCTTCCCTTAGTAAAGTGTGTCTGTTTAAGTTCCCCCCAGTTTGATATGAGTTATTGTTTCAGGGGGTTTATGCCCAGGGAAGGGGGATCTCTCACAATGAGTGCCTGCTATACAAAGGGACCATCCTCCATGCGGATTCACTCCCAGGGGCTTGCCCAGCAAGAGAGATGACTCCCAGAGAGAGAGGAGATAAACCAAGGGGAAGAGTAAAGGGTCTGGCCGCTGGTCCTAGTCTAGGGTAGCAGGTGTCCCATGAATGTATTGCACTGAGGATCCTGACCCTAGACTGCCCTGATGTTTACATATCTGGATCTGGGGATGGGCAGCTGTCTCCTGGAGCCCCTGTGTAAAGAGAGCCCTAAGCCCTAGCAGCTGGCAGGATCAGGTGGGAGGTCACCCATGTTCCAGAATACAGGTCTGGGCAGGGGAGGATCCGCAGAGGCTGTGGCAGAGGGCAACAGATGAGATGAGCAGTTCGGCCTTCTCTCTGTCACCTGGTAACATTTTGTCATCTTCACCGAGCAGCAGCCCTACCCTTTCCTTACTCTTCTTCTTACTTCTAACATACTTGAAAAACTCCTTTCTGTTGTTCTTAGCATCCCTCACTAGCCTCAGCTCATCCTGTGCCCTAGCCTTCCTGACACTGTCCCTACAAATTTGGACTACTTATCTGTACACATCCTTGGTGACCTGTCACTCCTTCCATTTCTTATATGTGTCTTTTTTAGTTCTCAGCTCATTAAGAAGATCCTTGTGCAGTCAGACTGGTTTCTTTAGATGTCTCCCATTTTTCTTTCTTACTGTGCCTTTGGTATCTCATTTTTCAGACACCCCCACCATCTTGGACTCCTTTCTCCTTTAGATTATCAAGCCATGGGATCCTGGCTAGCATTTATCTGAGTTTACTAAAATCAGTGTTCCTAAAGTTCAAGGTATATGTTTGACTATGCCCATTTTTTCCTTTTCTTAAAATCATACACACGTGTGATTTCCACGCAGTTTCTGTGTGGTTTGCATGCATGCCACAGTTCCCGTAATGGGGGTGTACATGCATTGGACATGGGTTGCATGTGCCTCAAAAGTGCGTCCGCCAGGCTTAGGATCAGCCTGTATAATGTTACAATGTTACATATCATAATAGAGTGTTAATATCTAATTTACTAACCACTACCACCTCTAGATCTATTTTTCTCATCCCTACATCTTCCTCCCATTTAATATGTACATTTCACATAATCTCCTCCAGATATACTAGCTTTCTTTTGAATCTCATTTCACACTGAATCTCATTTTGCTACTTCCCGCCCATGCTTCTAACCTTTCTAGGTCACTTTGTTTTATGTCTGTCCTCAATGGTGTTCACAACCCATTCTAATTTGGTATCATCTGCAAATTTAATTAATGTGCTGTTTTGTTTACCTCTTCTTCCAGATAAATTACAGATACATATTCTCAGTTCAACAGTCAAACACCATCTGCAGCCTCTCCCTCTCCAGCACACCCCCCCCCCCCACATGTATATATTCCAGTCCATCTGGATTTCTTTACACAAAAATCATATTCAAGGATCAGGGTAACCCTATCAGTACCTACCACTCACTTTCTACAAGGAGGATTCAGTTTCATGCTCATATCATCTAGGTCTAGCACCCTTTAAAAAAGTTATTAAAGATTTCTCTCCATGGTGCCTATTTCTGAGTGAGAGTACTGCATGATCCCTATTCTGCAGTACTCTCACTCACATGGTACAGACTGAAACTTAAGGGCTGAATTTTTAAAGGAGCCGTATAACCTTGTTTTTATAGACAGTTAAATGTTATTTATCATTTATAGAGCAATTTCAGTATTCAAAGTGCTTCATAATTATTATCTAGTTCAATTTCACATACCTTGTAAAGTAAGTCATTATTATTCCCTCATTCACATATGGGGAACTGAGCCTGAGAGACAGTGACTTGCCCCAGACCATCCAGCACCATAAATTTCATGGTTAAAAGCAATAGTGAAGTCCAGTCTCCCAGGTTCAAGTCTAACATGTTATCCACTAGGCTACACTGGATCTTCTTGTAGCCATTGGGGCAAAAAATAGGGTTGTTTATTTCATTTTTGTTACTATAATAACAAAAATGAAAATGTTGATTTTCATTTTTGTTATTGTAACAACGAAAATGACAAATAATAATAATGAAAACAAAAATGAAAACTAATTTTTGTTTTGGAAATAATGGGAAAACACTGAAAAACATATTTCTGGCCATAAATTTGTTGTGTCTTATTCAATTCTGATTAAACATCTCAAGATTGTACCCCAGATGGCGGACACTATGTGTACCAAATTTAGAAAGGTTTGGATAAAGAGGACCAATTTTAGAAGCAATTGAATGTTGTGTTTTTAAGAGAATCTCCATACACATTCCTGGCTACACCTTTTTTTTTTTTTAATCTTCCATCCAGTGTGCATGAAACCTGGGAAAACTATATTCCTCCACTAGTGTACCAATCCTACAAAATTTCAGAAAGATTGGATAAAGTGTCCTCATGTTATAAAATATTAACTTGAAAATACATTTCTGGCTGTAACATTTTTATATTCCAGCCTGTTTACAGGTAATTTGGAAAACATTTATCAAACACCTTCTCTGTCATCTCTGCCAAATTACAACTTGATAAAGGGACCCAATTTTATTAGCAATTGTCCCCTTGAATACCATTATTCAGATAAATAGCGGCACAAGCAGTGCCAGTCAGAGGCAGGCACCTGGCATGGCAGGGGGAGGGAACCTGTAGGAGGAAGGATGGGGAGATACAAAGCAGACTGACAGACACATTCACTGACCAATTACTTCATGCTTCCACCTTTACAGGACCAATCTGTGGTGACTTCGAGGAGGGCATAGGGGGCGGCCCACAGGCAGGCATAGACTGGACATAACTGGGTCTTTGGGGATATCATTCCAGAAATAAGGAGACATGGTTTACACATTCAGGATGGCCAATTATCATCACAATCACATCCTGCAGCACTGTGACAGAAGATGTAAGAGAATCTCTATTGGCTCTTTCCTAAACAGATGCTTCTGATTTCCCAGTAACAAGTGGGGGAGAAAAGTTGAGATGGTCACAGCACAGAATGAGGATATTTGATTGACATTTCTGCTGGACAATTGGAATCACAAACTGATCTTATACCACAGTGACACGTAAGAGAATCCCTGGCATGGGCTCCTTCTCTAAATACGCTGTGCAGGCATATAAAATTGGAACCCTTTATGGGATCATTCTGATATTTGGTAAAGATGATCCTAAATGTGTGAGATATAACCCTGCCAACTTTTATGTATGCTGTTTGGTCTACAAAGACGTTAAAGTCAAGCATACATTTATAAGTTAATTGCTTATACCACCAGGACCCTTTATTCAATCCCTCTGAAAGTTATCATAGATATTAAACTTGGGGAGGGGTATAAACCTGACAAGTTTCATCTACATTGGATGGGATCCAAAGAAGTTACAGTCATGAATGTATATTCAGAGTTTTGCATAATAGCATAATTCAACTGCTTATAAAATCAGATTCCTTTATCCAATATTTCCAGAATTTTGTGAACTTAATGCCTTCCATAGATGGTACAACCCCCCCCACATGTTTCATCCAAATATAATGAAAAACAAAAAAGGTACAGCCAAAACTGTGCTTTCCATTGAAATAAATGGAAAACAAAAGCAAAACCGAAAATGAACGTTTGATATTTATAAAAATGAAAATGAAATATTTAAATAACAAAAACTAAAAATGAAAATGAAAAACAACATGGGTCGCTGGTGCACACCTTTAGAAAAAAATAATTTGGACACACCCTAATCTTGTACTTTCATTCTCAAGTATGCATCAGTTGAAAACCAGTCAATTAGACATCTAGCTGCCTAATTTAGAGTACCAAGCACTCAGCCTGAGTACACAGTTTAGAAAAACAGTACCCAAGAGGTGGATTGTGATCTACTGGTGGGTCATTACAAGCTAGTCTCCTTTAGATCATGGTGTGCGGAGTGGGACCTACCTCTCAGTTATCATTTCTTTGTGGGAGAGCTGAACTGGTGTCTCAGGGAGAGTCTCTGAGGAAAAGACTGGCAAGGAGAACTCCTTCAGTGTAACCGGGAAGGCTCTCTCTAAAGGGGAGAGCTCCTCTCCACTCCTGATATCAGTTGCTGAAGAGCGTTAGAGTTGGAAAGCATTGTCAAATGTCCTGGCACTACAGCCAGCAGAAAGGACACTGATAGTTCTCCAGTTGACAGCTGTATCAAGTGGAACACAGGCACTATACGTCTGGCCACCCCTGGTTTAGAACATACATATTCAGTGGTCATCAGATTAGAGGTCACTTTGCAAAGTATGGTCAGTCTATAAAATATATCCACAATTTCATCCTTTTGGTATAATTTTCTTTGCATAGAATGTAAGACGAGGTTGTGGTATTACAATGCAGACCAGATGGAGGTCATTTTCAAATGAGATACACCCACACATGCCCACTGCATGGACAGGCATGGGTGTGTCTTGTTTGCACAGTCACAGCCGGTGACTGGGCATGTGTGCGTGCACACACCTGCATACCAAACATCGCCACCCACCGCCACCCATTGCCTCCACATGGATCACAGGAGCAACCAGTAAAAATGCCAGCTGCTCTGGGAGGGGACATGGGTGGGGATGTGGGGGTGGGGGTGCTCCCATGTGCACCCTCACCTCCACACCCCCAGCTGCAGCCTGTTCAAAAAGGACCATACTCATCTTTGCCCAGATGCCTGGCATCAGTAGATTCATCACAATAGCAGTCTAGTGGCAGAATTTCTGAGTGGAGAGTTTTTAAGTATGACTAATTGATACTCACAAGAAATATGCAAGTGTACTCATGAAAAATGCTATAGTGTTTCTCTCACACCATTTTTATTACATATTCCTATCAATTTTGAAGATGCTCCTTGCTCATATGTCTATAGCATTTGTAATCTGAGGCACTCCATGGGCTACACATGTGACTGTCTGTATTAGAATACTGGCTTGGGAAATAAATTCTAATTTTGACTAATGCTGGGGCATCCAGTACATTGTCCAAGGTGGCCTGTGAAATGTCCAGCCACAGGAAAGCTGTACAAAGGAAAGTGCTGCATTGCTTCCAGGTGAGCTAGGGGCCCAATTAGGGGTCTTAATTAAGGTCCTTCCCTTGATGATCTCATAGTCAACAGACAGACCATGACCAATGTCCTGGCTACTCTCCCATTCTACAAAGTTGTAGTTTAGCTCCCAGACGTATATATAGCAAACGCTGCACCTACAGTCATGCATGCAAGGAGCCTTTCCAAAATGGTAGGAAAAATGATAAGTACTGCAGAATTTTCCAGGAGTACTCTTGCAGATTTTTTGTCAGTATCAAGACCAGTATGGTTCACAAATAGACATTGTAATCCATAAACAAACAAAAAACCAAATCCACAACACTAATAGATTTGTTGTTCTAGGTATTGGAGAGGTATGAAGAAAAGTGCCTCAGGGAAACCATGGTAGGTCTATTGCTCACACAGCCAACTTCATTATTTTACATCTCAGGCAATCATCATCTTTAGGCATATGACTCGGGAAGAACTGACCTAATATAACTGGAAAGCTCAGAAGGAGATGGCCATGACTATCAGTGAAGTAAGGGACAAGAGGCTGCTCAATAGAGCTGGCAGGAGAGAGAGTACAGTTCCTGAAGTTTTTCACCAGCAGGGAGGCTAGAGTTAAGTCCATCCTGAGGCAACCGTTATGTTAGTTCTTTCAGGAGGGCGTTCCTGGGAAGTAAAGTTCTGTAGTGGAGAATAGGGATGTGTGAATGCGGTTTGGACGTTCAGAGTTCGGCCTGAACTCAGCCAGTTCGGACACCCGAACCGAACGCAAAACCCCCAAACAGTTTGACCGCGTTCGGATAAGTTCAGGCGGGTTCGGGCAGGAAAAACAGGGCTGGAAGGCCTAGGGAGTGGGGGGCAGCTGAGGATCGGACTTCCTGGTGCCAGGGGTGGAGAGGCTTGGACTTGCAGCCAGCCTATCCAATCACAATCCCTCTTTTCCTCAGACCACTGGCTTCACAGTCTGCAATTGGCATGGGGCTAGGCTGCACAGAGCCAATGGGGCTTGTGGTAAGGTGGGCGCAGCAAGTAACAAAAGTCATTGCCCCCTCCCTTCCAATTCCTCTGAGCTAGTCACTGATCCTAACAGCAGGCCTTTTCAGAAGTCTCCCTCTCCCAGCATTTTGTGTTCCCAATCCTATGTCATCCTCCTCCTATTTCACCCATTTCCACACATTTACCTCCATAGTTTCATTTATTTAGATTAGATTAGATAGATTTAGGTTTATTTTGTATTTTTACCCCTCTCTGTGTTGTTTCTCCTCCCCTCCATTGAATCATTCCCTCCTCCCTGTATATATTCCATCCCTGATTCCCCTCCCCTGTTTTTGGATTTATTTAGAGTAGGATTAGATTGATTTAGGTTTCATTTCAGTTTTGTACCCCTCACTGTGTTGTTTGTTGTGAGCTGTCTGTGCCCCCTCATCCCTGTGTGTAGCTAGCTAGCTAGCTAGCTAGATAGACAATATATAGTGATTCAGTTTTAATATTTTATAGTTTGTTTGTAGGACTAGGCCTTTGTAGATATAATATTCCATTTAGTTCCATAGGTTTTAGAATAGCTAATCCCAGTTTGAGTTAGTGTACATATATATATATAATATAATCCAATTTTGAATAAATAAATAAAAGAAATAAAAGAAATAAAAAAATCTTCATGTGCATTATTGGTGTTTTAGAAATGGAGAAGGGAACCAGGAGAGGCTAGTCTGCTGCCCGTAAGGCAGGCAATGGGGCATGTGGCAGAGGTGGCAGGGGCCATGCCAGCAGAGTGGCAGCAGGCATCAGCAGGCCCAACCCCAACCCCACGCCCCAAACTGCACAGACCTGATTTTGGCAGTCAGGCTTCAGAGGCTCCCAGCAGTGGCAGTAGTGGTGTGGTTTGGCGTCACCTCCTGCCAGCATCCTCCACTACCATGCAGGGCACTGGAAGGACTGCAGTCTAGGAGGCTGTGGCTGTCTCTGCAGCAGCTACAGGAGCAGGTGCAGGTGCTTCAGGGGTAGGGTCTGAAATTCATCATGGTCCACCATCGTCCCCCATTACTGAGGTGATCCCCAGTAGTCCAGGGCTGGTGGTCCCACCCCAGCTGCTAGAGGCAGGACCCAATCCCCAGGTAATGGCATCAGTGAGTGGAGCAGAAGTAGCAGCAGAAGTAGCAGCAGCTGCTATAGGGGGCACAGGGAGAATGGCAGTAGCATGGTGGGCAGTTGATCAGCCTCAGGGTCCCAGTACTCCCCTTCGCAGGGGGAGATATCTAAGATTGGGGACAGCGAGGCAGAAATTAGTCCTGCAAAGGAGATGTCTGGTGCTGAGCCAATGGCTGTCCCTCGGAGAGCTGTGTCATCACCATGTTCTGCTCCTCCCAGCAGTGCTATCAGCGGTGCATCACCCAGTGCAGGCCAGAAGGCAAGAGGGGGCAAAAAATCCTCTGTGTGGGAGCATTGTAAGTTGGTGCAGGGGATGATCCCAGGGATATGCAGTGCAGTTTGTGCCAGAAGGTGGTGAAGCATGGGCAGGTGCTCACCAGCCTTAGCACAACTGCCATGGCGAAGCACCTGAAGGGATACCACAGCACTGTGATGCTAAGCAGGCAGGCAGGGGCAGTGGACACTAGTGAGTTCCTGAATGCAGTGGCCAGTTGTCCGCCTCCATCAGCAGACAAGCATCCTCCTAGAGCAGCTACCTCCAGCAGCAGGAGCGGTATTTCTGCTGGGGGGGGGAACAGCAGCAGCAGCAGCAGCAGCAGCAGCAGCAGTGCACCATGGAGGATCTGAAGTGGAGGCAGCTGCCAAGTCTATCGGCAGCTGCAGGACGTGGAGGGCACGTGCATGTTGGGATAAATGATCATGCTCAATGGGCAGCCCTTCTCAGTGGTCGAGGACATGGGGTTTAGGCGCCTGATTGGCTTCCGTGCCCCCTAGTTTAAGCTGCCCACACGCATCACCCTGATCCGGCAGGTGGTGCCAACCTTTTACCGGGCTTTAAAGGAGCCAGTGAGGGAGCAGCTTGCAGGGGCAGGGGGTGCCACCATCCACTTCACCACTGACCTGTGGTCCACCAGAAATGCACAGCATGCCTAACTGGCAGTGACGGCGCACTGGTGGCAGGACCCGGAGGCAGCTTTTGGGAGTGGCAGGAGGGATCCCAAAGCAGGGTATAGTTGGGCCCTGCTTCAGGTGGAAGTTATGGACAGTCCTCACACCGCTTGGAACATCGAGGCAGCCCTGACTGCCAAGGTGATGGAGTGGGTCACGTCAGGTGCACCCTTCACCAAGGGGTGCATGGTGATGGACAACGCGGCCAACATCTTGAGGGCAGTCCATGAGGGGGAGTTCACCAGCATCCCTTGCACCGCACACCCCCTTCACCTGGTAGTCATGGATGCTCTGGGCTTGGGGAACAAGGGGATTGGGGCAGGCACCCTTAGCTCCCTGATTGAGCAGGGGAGGAAGCTGGCCAGTTTCTTAAACAGGAACATGAAGGGCAGCGACCTCCTCCGGACGAAGCAGGCAGAGCAAGGCTCCCCAGTGCACCAGTTGGTGCAGGATGTGTCCACCCAGTGGAATTTGACATTCCTGATGCTCGAGCATCTTCTCGAGCAGAAAGCCTCCTTGCATCAAGTTAAACTGGTGATGGACAGCGGGGCACCTCCAGGGTACAATGGGTCAGGAAGATCCTGGCTCACACAGTCTTTATGTTGAGACCATTCCTGCCCATGACAGAGACCATCAGCTTCTCCACGGGCACCATCAGCCAGGTGATCCCTCTGGTCCAGAATCTGCAGAGGAGGCTGGATGAGAATTATCCAGGGGCAGGATTGTGGCCCTCAGGATAAGAAGCTAGTGGTTGAGGTGGTTGTCCTGGTGTGGCAGCTGAAGGCAGGGCTGAAGGCATGGTTCAATAAGCTCCTGCAGAGGGAGGAATACATTTTGGAAACCATGCGGGACCCCAGGGTCAAGGGTAGTGTGACACGCCAGACAGCGCTCTATGGGCACTGGAAGGGTGAGCTGGTGGAGATGGTCTGGCAGGCAGAGAGGGATCTTGAGAGTGTTTGGCGGTGGCAGCATCAGCAGCAGCAGCAGCAGGATACCCCTGGGGATGTTGGAGTTGGAGCAGCCACCCCTTTCAGCTGGCGGGGTCTATCCCTGCCCCCAGCCCTAGCAGTATCAGCACCAGCAGCAGGCTGAGCATCAGCAGCACCCCTATTTACAGCAGTAGCTCATATGTGCCGGGCACTATGGTGAGCATGGGCTCGTGCACAGCAGGGCAGGAAGCATGGAAAAGGGCAGTGGTGGAGGTGGTGCCCAGGCAGAGTTAACTGAGGGAGTACTACAGTCTCTCAGCAGCAGTGGAGGAACTGTGCATTGGACATGGCAGAGATCCCTTGGTCTACTGGGCCAGCAAGATCAACATGTGGCCAGTCCTGTCCAAAGTGCCAAAGGGTCTCTTGTCCTGCTCCCCAACGAGTGTCCCCAGCAAGCGGGTGTTCTCCATGGTTGGGAACATTTGTTAGCCGCACCACCTGAGACTGGGGGCCAAGTTGGTGGAGCAGTTGCTTTTTATAAAGGTGAACCTTCCGCTGCTGGGATTCCCTGAGATGCCCCTGGACATGGATTGATGGTGCGGTGTCACACGCCATCCCATGCCGGGGCAGTCTTGGGATGGAGCTCCTCCTCAATCTAGGCTGCTGCTCCTGAGGTGCTGTCCCTCCCTTCCAATGCCCGGCGCCCACCCTGCCTCTATCTCTCTCTCCCTAGATGGCCTCAACTGGCCTATCTGACTGATCTCATGATGCTGGGTGGCATTGGGTCCACCTATCTGACTGGTACTCTTGCGCACGTGCGCGCTGCACAGTCTTGGCCAGCATATCTGAGTTCCCTGACAAGGTCCCAGCCTGCCTTCCCTACTGCCTCTCATGCCACGCTACCTGTCTGCTTGCCCTGGTTGCCCACCTCAAACCCTGTCTCAGCCNTAGAGCAGCTACCTCCAGCAGCAGGAGCGGTATTTCTGCTGGGGGGGGGAACAGCAGCAGCAGCAGCAGCAGCAGCAGCAGCAGTGCACCATGGAGGATCTGAAGTGGAGGCAGCTGCCAAGTCTATCGGCAGCTGCAGGACGTGGAGGGCACGTGCATGTTGGGATAAATGATCATGCTCAATGGGCAGCCCTTCTCAGTGGTCGAGGACATGGGGTTTAGGCGCCTGATTGGCTTCCGTGCCCCCTAGTTTAAGCTGCCCACACGCATCACCCTGATCCGGCAGGTGGTGCCAACCTTTTACCGGGCTTTAAAGGAGCCAGTGAGGGAGCAGCTTGCAGGGGCAGGGGGTGCCACCATCCACTTCACCACTGACCTGTGGTCCACCAGAAATGCACAGCATGCCTAACTGGCAGTGACGGCGCACTGGTGGCAGGACCCGGAGGCAGCTTTTGGGAGTGGCAGGAGGGATCCCAAAGCAGGGTATAGTTGGGCCCTGCTTCAGGTGGAAGTTATGGACAGTCCTCACACCGCTTGGAACATCGAGGCAGCCCTGACTGCCAAGGTGATGGAGTGGGTCACGTCAGGTGCACCCTTCACCAAGGGGTGCATGGTGATGGACAACGCGGCCAACATCTTGAGGGCAGTCCATGAGGGGGAGTTCACCAGCATCCCTTGCACCGCACACCCCCTTCACCTGGTAGTCATGGATGCTCTGGGCTTGGGGAACAAGGGGATTGGGGCAGGCACCCTTAGCTCCCTGATTGAGCAGGGGAGGAAGCTGGCCAGTTTCTTAAACAGGAACATGAAGGGCAGCGACCTCCTCCGGGCGAAGCAGGCAGAGCAAGGCTCCCCAGTGCACCAGTTGGTGCAGGATGTGTCCACCCAGTGGAATTTGACATTCCTGATGCTCGAGCATCTTCTCGAGCAGAAAGCCTCCTTGCATCAAGTTAAACTGGTGATGGACAGCGGGGCACCTCCAGGGTACAATGGGTCAGGAAGATCCTGGCTCACACAGTCTTTATGTTGAGACCATTCCTGCCCATGACAGAGACCATCAGCTTCTCCACGGGCACCATCAGCCAGGTGATCCCTCTGGTCCAGAATCTGCAGAGGAGGCTGGATGAGAATTATCCAGGGGCAGGATTGTGGCCCTCAGGATAAGAAGCTAGTGGTTGAGGTGGTTGTCCTGGTGTGGCAGCTGAAGGCAGGGCTGAAGGCATGGTTCAATAAGCTCCTGCAGAGGGAGGAATACATTTTGGAAACCATGCGGGACCCCAGGGTCAAGGGTAGTGTGACACGCCAGACAGCGCTCTATGGGCACTGGAAGGGTGAGCTGGTGGAGATGGTCTGGCAGGCAGAGAGGGATCTTGAGAGTGTTTGGCGGTGGCAGCATCAGCAGCAGCAGCAGCAGGATACCCCTGGGGATGTTGGAGTTGGAGCAGCCACCCCTTTCAGCTGGCGGGGTCTATCCCTGCCCCCAGCCCTAGCAGTATCAGCACCAGCAGCAGGCTGAGCATCAGCAGCACCCCTATTTACAGCAGTAGCTCATATGTGCCGGGCACTATGGTGAGCATGGGCTCGTGCACAGCAGGGCAGGAAGCATGGAAAAGGGCAGTGGTGGAGGTGGTGCCCAGGCAGAGTTAACTGAGGGAGTACTACAGTCTCTCAGCAGCAGTGGAGGAACTGTGCATTGGACATGGCAGAGATCCCTTGGTCTACTGGGCCAGCAAGATCAACATGTGGCCAGTCCTGTCCAAAGTGCCAAAGGGTCTCTTGTCCTGCTCCCCAACGAGTGTCCCCAGCAAGCGGGTGTTCTCCATGGTTGGGAACATTTGTTAGCCGCACCACCTGAGACTGGGGGCCAAGTTGGTGGAGCAGTTGCTTTTTATAAAGGTGAACCTTCCGCTGCTGGGATTCCCTGAGATGCCCCTGGACATGGATTGATGGTGCGGTGTCACACGCCATCCCATGCCGGGGCAGTCTTGGGATGGAGCTCCTCCTCAATCTAGGCTGCTGCTCCTGAGGTGCTGTCCCTCCCTTCCAATGCCCGGCGCCCACCCTGCCTCTATCTCTCTCTCCCTAGATGGCCTCAACTGGCCTATCTGACTGATCTCATGATGCTGGGTGGCATTGGGTCCACCTATCTGACTGGTACTCTTGCGCACGTGCGCGCTGCACAGTCTTGGCCAGCATATCTGAGTTCCCTGACAAGGTCCCAGCCTGCCTTCCCTACTGCCTCTCATGCCACGCTACCTGTCTGCTTGCCCTGGTTGCCCACCTCAAACCCTGTCTCAGCCTGCCTTCTACCACTCATGTCACGCTGCTTGTCTGCCCACCCAGGTTGCAAAGCTCAAAGCCTGCCTCAGTCTGCCTTCTGTCTCTTATGCCACGCTGCCTGTCTGCCCGCTCTGGTTGCAAAGCTCAAAGTCTGCCTCAGCCTGCCTTCCACCTCTCATGCCACCCTATCTGTCTGCCTGTCCAGGTTGCAAAGCTCAAAGCCTGCCTCAGCCTGCCTTCCGCTGCTCATGCCCCACTGCCTGTCTGCCTGCCCAGGTTACAGAGCTCAAAGCCTACCTCAGACTTCCTTCTGCTGCTCATGCCATGCTGCCTGTCTATTCGCCCAGGTTGCCAATCTCGAAGCCTGTTTCAGCCTGCCTTGTGTTCGTGTCACGCTGCCTGTCTGCCCACCCAGGTTGCCAAGCTCAAAGCCTGCCTCAGCCTGCCTGCGTCTCATCATGCCAAGGTGCCTGTCTGTCTGCCCTGGCAACCCTGGGTGATGTGCCCCATTGGCCTGGAAATCCTTCTACTGCTGTCTGCTGGTCCATGGGTGCTCTGCCCTGGAAAATCCAAACGTGCCCACGCAATCCTGATGCTGTTGTCTGCTGCTACATGGGAACTCTTCCCTGGCAAATCCTACCATTCTGGCTCCATGGGTGTTGCACACAGGCAAATCCTGCTGCTGCTGTCTCTGCTGTTCCATGGGTTCTGTGCCCTGGCAATCCAATGTCTGCTTCTGCTGCCTCTGCTGTGCCATGGGTTCTGTGCCTGGAAAATCCAATGGCTGCTGCTGCTGCTGCTCCTGCTGCCTCTGCAGTGCCACAGTTTCTGTGCCTTGACCATCCAATCTATGCTGCTTCTGCTGATGCTGCCTTTGCTGTGCCATGGGTTCTGCTACTGGGCAATCCAATGTCTGCTCCTGCTGCCGATGCTTCCTCTGCTGTGCCATAGGTTCTGTGCCCCTGAAAATCCAATGTCTGCTGCTGCTGCCACTGCTGCTGCCTCTGCTGTGCCATGGGTTCTGTGCCCCCTCAATCCAATGTCTGCTGCTGCTGCCGCTGCTGCCTTTACTGTACCATGGGTTCTGCTACTGGGCAATCCAATGTCTGCCACTGCTGCCTCTGCTGTGCCATGTGTTCTGTGCCCCGGCAATCTAATATCCGCTTCTGCTGCCAAAGCTGCCTATGCTGTGCCACTGCATTAAGCATCAGCTACTCCATCCCCAGGACCCACCATCCGGGTTCTGGGCCATAATTCTGCTCATGGGGAGCTGTCATTTCACCGCATCAAGAAGCAGCCACTCCAGCCACAGGACCCACCGTCAGGGTTCTCGGGCCTATGTTATGTTACAGGCAGGGAGGGCTGTCATTCCACTTCATCCAGAAGCTGCCACTCCTGTCCAAGGATGCACCATCAGGGTTCTGGGGCCATCATTCTGCTCACAGGGAGCTGTCATTCCACCACATCAAGGAGCAGCCACTCCAGTCCCAGGACCCACCAACAGGGTTCTGGGGCCTACGTTACAGGCATGGAGGGCTGTCATTCCACTTCACTGTCTGCCAATGCTCTACCGATGCCAGCTACTCTGCAACGCCTGGCCAAGTAGCTGTTCCAGCCACTGAGCCCTGGCCAGGTGTCTGCTGCTGCTCTACCTATGCCAGCCAGTCTTCAATGCCCCGCCAAGTAGGGGTGCCAGCCGCAGTTACTGTGCCCTGACAATCCAATGTCTGCTGCTGGTGGTGGTACTGTACATCAGCCATTTGCTCCTCCTTCTTGTAGATGGGCATAGCTTGGATGAGTGCACCAGTGGGCGGGGGCTGGGTGTCCACGAGATTCACCACCAGGCAAGGCTTGACCAATTTACAGTAGAGCTTCTTGAGATCAGTCAAGTACGATTCCAGCCTGCAATGTCTGACCAAGTAGGGGTGCCAGCCACCAAGCCCTGGCTGGGCCTCTGTCACTGCTCCACCAATGCCTGGCAGCCTGAAACACCCAGCCTCTGTTGCTGCTACTGCCGCTGGGTCTCATATGGCCAGCCATGCCCCCAAGGGCACCCCGGGGGTCAACCACTGAGCCTGCCTGCCTGAGTAACTGGGGGTGCCAAGCCCAAGTCTTCCCGGTCTCTGATGCTGCTGCTGCTTCTGCTGCTGCTTCTGCTGCTGCTGCTGCTGTGTCTCCGACTACCTGCCATGCCCCCATAGGCACCCCTGGAGCACCCCAGCCTCTGCTGTGGCTGAACTTTCCAAACGTTCGGGGGGGGGTTGAACTCCACGGGACTGAACCCACGAACCCAAACTAAGTTTTTAGTCCAAATGTCTGAACGTCCGGTCTGCTTGTACATCTCTAGTGGAGAGTTGGGAGGATAAAGGGTTGCATTTGTTGTTAAATGTGTTCTCTGTGATATTAATAAACCATTCTAGAAATGGGATTACACTAGAAATCTGTATGTGTGAGTGTGAGAGGGAATATTTGTTGATATGAAAAAACCACCATAGAAATGTGGGTATTACACTGGCAAAAGTAGTGGGTGAATGTGAGAGGAGATATTTGTTACTGACTTATTTTATTTTGTCAGTATATTCTGACATTTGACCCTTTACTGGTCAAGTGCTTGCCTGTTTTCTTGCCTTCACCTGTTAAGTTACTTTTCAAAAAGGGAGCTAGCTCAGTGGCCTATTCCTACCTTATGTGTTTTTCAAGATGCACGAGCCATAGCAGCAGATTCATTAAAATATTATGTCTCTATCACTTAGTGTGAATGTCATTAGCACAATTTGAATGTGTACGAATTCACAACACAAAACCTTGGTGACATTCATGAGAGAGAAGTGGAGTAGAGATTTTCCAATGCACATTGTCCAAAAGTTTTTCAATATACATTGGGTGTTTTTAAATGCACTGACTCTCTCATAAACTTACAAGTCTGGGTTTGGGAAACTCGCATGGCAATTATTTTGATGCTCACACACCCCACCTCTGGAAGTCACCCAGGTAGCAGAGAACTTACAAGTCCAGGTCCCTTATCCACCCTTACCAAATATATGAAATATTCATCATCTGCATATGCAAATATGCTTTACATGCATATTCACTCTGAAAGAAACTTTAATCCTCATGAAACCTGTATGCTTGAAACCATTTTGGCCCATAAGATGCACAATGCTTGTAGTGTGAGATAAATCCTTGCCCAGCTCTCCCACCATAGTTTGGTATTCTGTTATTCAACTGACTGAATTCTTTCCCACTTTTATTACTTCAAGATGGATATTCACCACCACCACCACTGGATGACATGGTGCTTTTTGATGCAGGCTAAACCTTCACGGGAAATTCATCATTGGCATTTGTCAAAAGGCTGTAAAATATTTGTTTTATAACTGTATTTTTCCAAAGTTCCATGCATTCCAGATCCCTCCCTTCTATCCTAATGTTTTTGTTACAGAAGTAGCAATTTTTTGATACAGCATTTTGATAGCACCCTCACACATCAAAAGCTAGCTATGAATTAGTTTTATTTCATGCAGTAGTATATAAGAAACAAGGCATATCTGTGGGGAGGATGGTAATGTAACACAGCTGCCCTTAATGCCCTGCATCTAGAAAGAGTTACAAGTTAGAAAGCAAATGCATTGCATGAATTTAAAATAAAGTATTGAAATACGGTTTTAATGATAGCAGGCACAAAAACACTTAGCATGTTCACTCAAACACAAATGTTTAATCCCCTGAATTCTTTAAATCTCTGATCTCCTTTGGGAATGAAATAACTGCAGGGCTCAATTTGTACTGGTAGCTTAATGATTAAAGATGAAAAATTCTTTGCCTATGCATCTGATTTTTATATGCCTTGTTTTACTGCAAATCCTATTAAAATAAACTCCGTTTTTAGTTGCTGGGAGTAATTGGATCCAATACTTCACAGTTGAAAAAATGTTAGCTCTTGTTTTGAAGCCTTGTTGCTGGAAGGGAATTGACACTGGAGGAGGGGGTAGAGGAGAAGACTCCACTAGGTGAAATTGTATGAGCACAAACAAGAACTATTGAGCTATTTGTGTATTGGGGAATTTCCAACTGAAAATAAATTTGATTGTGTACTATAATATTGCAACATTAAGACGTACAGGCCATAGCTTATGGATTAAATCCATTGGTAATTATACGTATATAATATTATTTGACACATTTATATAGTGCTCCAAAGCATTTAATAGAACACTGAGTGGACACTTAAGAATTAAGAAACTAGCCAGTGGGCTGGAAACTCTCAGACATTTTGCTACACAGATATTAAAATATCAGAGTTTGATTTTTTTATACCAACACATTTTCCCCACCAATAAAAAAGTTGCTGAGATTTGTTATGTGTGTGAGGGTTTGTTTTATTTATTTATTTTTAAAAAACACAACAGAGGCTACAATTTACACGTTTATTTTTTTAAGTGTAAAATAACTTTGAAATAAAAAACGTGGAACTTCCATTTGCAACACTCAAGAAAAATACTTCAGAACTGTGTGTTTCACTGACAAAAAAAATACCAACCATATAAATCTTCCATACACAGCTGCAATTTAGTGAAATATGTAGTTTTCTGTTTTCCATTATTGTATACAGTATAAATTCTTCCTGCTGGAAGACAGATTGTGACAAATCTGCAAACAGCCTCTGTATTCATACATTTGAAACATTAATTTATCTGGCAATAAAAACTTTGATTTCCCAAAAGGAGTGCCATGCCTGAGAATGTATGCCTATTTTTGAGACTTAACTGAAATTTCAGCTTTCGTCATTTTCTTATGAGTTACAGTGCTCCTAGGGAAAAAAATATACAACTTAACAGCAAGTACACAGAGTTAAAAGGGTCACACAAGACATAAATCTGTGTGCCTAGTTTATGTGTGTGTGTGTGTGTGTGTGTGTGTGTGTGTGTGTGTGTGTGTGTAATGTATAAAAATAGACAAAGGCCCTTTTCACACAGGTCCGGGAGGAACAGTGTTGTAGGGGGATGAGTAGAGGCCATGGCGGGTGTGTGGCACGTGTGTGGCCTGTTGCACAGATGCACACCCATCTCCACCCATCTCCACCAATCGCCACACACAAAGGCACCTCCATTTTCTATAGTACTTCTGTGCGTCGAGGATCAGTGGATATCGGTGGAGTGCGGGAGAGCGCACGCACCCCCACCCATCCCCACTGGTGGTCACATGGATGCCCCCCTCACCCACCCAGTTGCCCACGTGGGTGGGGTGGGGGGCATTTCGTGTGAAAAGGACCAAAGTTCTGATTAGGTTAGATTTTCTAGTGTCGAAAATGCTTTTGTTAACAGCACTTTTTAAAAGAATGACAAGTAAGATCTACAAAAAATATTTTTAACTGATGATGATAACATTTGAGACTGTGATACAATTAAACATATAATTAAAATCTCCTTTTGGATGCAGGTTGTATATTCTGATGCTATTTTTTTTTTTTTACACAATTAGAAAAAGGTTTTAAGAACAGCAATAGAGAAAACTTTTGGAAAACATAATCTGGCTTAACATGTATGTTCACCTAATAGTGGAGGTGGATGTACATGTGCTATTGTCTAGAACTTAATTTTACTTCTATACTTCATGCTTGTCACATTGTCAGAATGCCAGTTATTTTGGACATATTTGTGCCTTTAAGTGCAATTAAAAACATCACGTCAACCCTAAAAATCATGAGATTACCTTAAAAATGTTGTTGTTTGTTTTAAACCATTCCATTTTTTATTTTCTTTATGATGCTACTATCATTGACATTTTGCATTCCATTTGCACTGTGCATGTACAAACAGCTTCTTAGAATGCACAGGAGCACAAGCTGACAATGTATGTGAAATGGACATAGAAAACTGTTTGATCACAAATGAATGTCAAAGCCAAACCCTTCTCCAAATATGACCAGTTTTTTTTCCAGTTCAAATTGGGAGGCACGGTCCTACAGCAGCCTGTCACAGGAAAACAACTGGAGACTCTCCCACTATGGGAAGCGCTCCATATGGTCCAAAGGGAGCATGTGCTGAGGTATCACAGATGCAGAAATGCATTCTAGAATGCCTGGCTGATAAGAGTTTCTGCAGCCCTGGAACCTGGGACAGTACAAAGGCAATGGGTAGGGGTGTGCGTGTTGTTTTTGTTATTACAATAACAGTACTAAAAATGTCATTATCATTTTCATTATTGCAATAATGAACATGACAAATAATAATAATAAAAATAGAAACGAAAATGACATTTTGTTTTTGAAATAAAGGGAATAAACTGAAAAACATATTTCTCGCTATAACGTTTTTGTTTCTTATTCAATGCTGATGGGTCTTGGGGAGCATGTTCCCCCAATTGAGGGCACTATGTGTACCAAATTACAAAATTATTAAATAAAAGAAACTGATTTAGAAGCAATTGAATGTTATTTGAAGAAAAGCTTCATACAAATTTACAGCTACAACTTCTCTATCTTTCATCCAATTTGCATGAAACTTGTGTATATTATGTCTCTCCACAAGCTTAATACTACTGCCACTTTTCAGAAGGATACTGATGGTATAAGACATTAACATGAAAAACATTTCCAGCTGTAACATGTTTATATTCCATTCTGTTTACAAGATATTTGGCAGGAATGCATCACATACCTTACCTGAAATCTCTGACAAACTACAGGAAGATTTAATAAAGGGACACAATTTTATAAGCAATGGATGTTGTCCCTGTGAAGACCATTAGTCAGATAAATAGCAGCACATTCACACCGCTTTTAAACGAGGCGCTGAGAAGCACATCCTGAGCCCCGCATTGAGAGAACAGCCACGATGAGAGTGTTTACATGCTCCCTGCGCAGCTGGAAGTGACGTGCTCCCCATTGCCGGCAGTAGCGGTGACTGGAGATACGGTGCTTTGAAGAAGCGCGTTCTGAAAGCTTGAAGATGCGGTGCTTTGAAGAGGTGCGTTCTGAAAGCCTGAAAGGTGAGGGAGCATGTCACGTCTGGGAACAGGGAGCACGTCACTTCCAACAGTGCGGGGAGCATTTAAACCCTCCCCGCATAACTTTTCTTTCAACGTGGGACTCAGGAGGTGCTTTTCAGCGCCTCATTTAAAATTGGTGTCAGTGCCAGTCAGAGGCAGGCACCCTGCATAACAGGGGGAGAGAGACTATAGGAGGGAGACTGTGGAGCAACCCAAAAGATTGACAGACACATTCACTGGCCAAACACATTACTGCATGCTTCTAGCTTTCCAGGACCAATTGGTAGTGGCTTTGAGGTGAGCATAGGGGCCATCCCTCAGGCAGGCATAGAAGAGACATAACTGGGACTTTGGGGATAGCATCCAAGCAATCAGGAGACATAGTTTATGCATCCAGGCTGGCAAATTATCATCACACTTGTATCCTGCAGCACTGAGACAGAGGACATAAGAGAATCTCTATTGGCGCTTTCCTAAACAGATGCTTCTGAGTTCCCAGTAACAAGTGTGGGAGAGATTTTGGGATGGTCACAGCACAGAATGAGACTATTTGGTTGACCTTTCTGCTGGCCGATTGGCATCATAAGCCAATCTTATACCACAGTGACACAAGAGAATCCCTGGCCTAGGCTGCTTCTGTACATATGCTGTGCAGGCATATAAAATTAGGACCCTTTATCACAGATTTCTGATATTTTGCAGAGATGGTTAGGGAAGTGTGATATATAGTCATGCCAAATTTCATGTACACTGGTTGGACTGCAAAGATGTTACAGTCAGACATACATTTACAAGTTAATTTCTTATACCGCCAGGACCCTTTATCCAATCCTTCTGAACGTTGTCAGAGATAGTAAATTTGGGAAGGGGTGTAAACTTACCAAGTTTAATCTACATTAAATGTAGGAAAAGAAGTCACACCTAAGAATGTATAAGAAAGATTTCTAGAAACTGAAATAATTCAGCTGCTTCTAAAATTGGGTCCCTTTATCAAATCATTTTGGAATTTGGTACACATAATGATATCCATTGTAGGTATAATCACTCCAAGTGTCAGCCAAATATAGTGAAAAAACCCCGTTACAGCTGAAAATGTGTTTTACATTGAAACCAATGGGAAACAAAAATGAAAGCAAAAACGAAAACAACAATTTGATATTTGCAAAAACGAAAATGACAGATTTCAACAAGGAAAATAAAAAATGAAAACGAAAATGACATAGGCTCCAGGTGCACACCTCTAATGGATGTAAACAGACAGACATCGAGGCTGCCTGCCTCCAGAGCTGCTATTGAGGTGCACCCACATGTCTTCCCACTTGCAGCCCTACCTCGGATTGCTTTAGATGGACCCGGCAATTTCTCTAGTCCTCCTGTGAGGCATTCCACCATCCTGCACCATATAGTAGCAAGAGATCACTTGATGTTTTACGCTGGCACCCACAACTCTATGGTGGGATTAGAGCTGCAGCATGGGTCCATCCCTCAGACGGACAGCAGCTCTGCTTCAGTCCAGTGCCCTGGGTTTGGCTAGCCTGCTCCGCTGGCAGCACTCCAAGATATTCAGGAGTGCTCCCAGTGGGGTTGTTCCACCTGCACATCTGGCGGCCCTGCCTTTAAACAGATGATCCAGCCCAGGGTGGAAGATGGCTGGCGCAGGCAGCAGTGGAGCTGTTGTCCATCTAAAGACACCCAAAGCTACAATATTTGCCACTTCCTCCGAACCAGAGTCAGTCTTGTGTTGGCTGCATTCTGAGTATGTATCCATATTTTGAAAATCTGGCTGATAAAGTTCCCATAAGATCCCTACAATATCTATGGTTAGCATGTGTTAGGATGTACTTTAGGGCTCACTTGACATAAATTCTAGCCAACATATATTAAGAACAGTTTTCAAATTGCAAATAAGAGCAATATTTGAGAGAGAGAGAGAGAGAGAGGGAGAGAGAGAGAAAGAAAGAGAGTAAGATTTTAATATTCAATGAGCTTTCTCTGTTATTTGAATAGTGGAGATCTAAAACCTGCATCCATGCTGCTTTTTTAATTAAAATTTTACCCAAAGGAAAACAGTATTCAACAGTATGCCAGTTTACTCTCTCCAGAAATTGTGTAGTGAATTGTTTGCACACACCATAAGGTGGCCCAGTATCTTGGGCTTTCGTATGTTAACAGAGTGATCTCTTTTCCTGCTGTTATACTTTTGACCTGATTTAATTGATGTGAATGGTAGCAATCAGATGGCACTCAGATTGATTACCTGAACAGGTAGTGTAAACAAAAGACAAGGCTGTAAGGACCGGGGCTTGAATTGGTGTCCTTAGGACCCTGATGCCTCAGCACAAGCACTCTGGCCAAGGGCCAGTGCTAAGGCTAGTAGCCTTCTCCAGCGCTGGTGAGGCCACACCCCTCCTCAGCTTTGCTCCACATCCCAGCTTCTTGGTTGAACTTTCTACCATCTAAAAGGCAGGCCAGCAACCACAAGAAGCTGAGTGGATCATTAGTCACTATCCTGTTTTTGTGGCTGCCAGTTACTTTCCTGTCTCCTGCTTAATTCCTGTATGTTTCCCTTTCTTGTCTCCCTGCCTTGCATCTGCCCTGGAGCCAACTCAGTGGGCATTTTTACTGACACCTTAACGTTCTGGATTTTTCAATCTTCTTAGTTTATAGATCCACAAGTAAGTTCTGGATGCATTCGTCGTCACACACAAACACACACACACACACACACACACACACACACACACACACACACACGAGGCAGTTCCTGGATGCATTCTTCACACACACACACACACACACACAGAGCCCTGGGGCAGCCTAAAGTAACCACAGTTGTAGACATGAGTGACTGCCATGGAAACCAAGTGACTACAGCTGCCTGGAGCAAAGCAGTTTACCAGGAGAACTTTTAACACACACAAGTTCTGGGAGAAGTTCTATGCAGAAGTTCAAAGAGCCGGATGTTCAAGATCTGGGTGAGTGATTTTAGACACACAGAAAGTTCAGGATGTAATAGCAAACATGCAGGAGAAATGTTAGCCCCGAATCCTGGCTGGCATCTCCTACAATGCTTGCTTGCTCTGCAGCTGCCTAGGAGTTCACTATGTGACTGCCATGTGTCTGCTCTCTGATGAGTCTGGGAGTCTACTCTTCCGGCCCTCCACATCTGCTGTCTGTCCATTCCTGCCTGTCTGCCTCTCCATACCTGCCCCTGGTCCATGTTCCTGTTCCCCAACATGATTCCCCAAACTTCTGTACCTTTGGGCCCTGATCCTGCACAAGTCCCTCTGGACCCTGGACCCAATCATGCATTACTTTCTGGACGCAATCCTTCACTGAATCCCACCATGATTCCACCATGGCTCGTGTCCTGCAGCATGTTCCTGACAAAGGGTCAATCCTAAGCCCCATGCAGTGCATGTGTGTGTGACTCTCACATAGATCACACACATCCCCACAGGGAAGATTATGGCACATGTGCAAACTGCATGTGTTCATCTGAGCACATGCCCACATGTAACCCATGTGTGCGGAGGGTTGGGATCAGCCCCAGTGGCATCGTCACCGGCTGAACCAGCGATTGTCAATGGAGGAGTGCAATTCATTAGGACTATCATGGATCCCAATGAAGCTTCTCTGCCCAGACTACAATATTCTGGCACAAAGGTAAGCTCCAGCCTGACCTTACAGTTGGGGTGCCCAGTGCCCACATTTACCTGGCTGGAGATCAACTGTTGCAAGATGTTGGATTTCAGTCTACTGGTCACAGTGGGGCATGCCCACCCCAAATTTGCATGTTTTAATTTGCATATCCTTTTGATTGGAGGGGATTCAGAAGGAAACCTGAGTTTAATTCCTTTACAAAATAAAAAAAAGCGCCATCTCCTCATATTGCTAGCAGGGCTGTCTCTTTCTGTAGCTGAGCAATGCAAGGATTCCAGGACACGGAGTGCAGAGAGGAGTGATCCTCACTCCATGGCCGAGGAGTGAGTATTTGACAGAGCAACTGACTCCCTCACTCCACAGCTGAGGCCCCCTGGGAAGCCCAAGAGGCAGCACACGGCAATGCAGCACGGCCTGTTGGGAAGGGAAGTGGGGATCTACTGCACCTCAGCCCGCACTGCGGGGGCTTTCCCAGGATCAACTCAAGAATGTTGCGCAATCGACATTCTTAGCACCGATTCCTTACGGCCTACTAAATAGGGGTATGGTTTTCATATTGCTTGATTACTTATGAAAACAAATGGGGATACATTCGTTTTTGTAAAAAAGGTAAGAAAAACAAATGACTAGGCATATGACATTGTTGGATTGTATTCATTTTTTTTTCCATTTCATTTGATTAAGAATATGTTTTTTTAACATTACTGCAAATGCAGAAAATGGCTGCCGGTGCCATTTGCTCATGCACACCCTCTTCCAAAATGGCTTTGGCAGCATGAGTACCATTTTGGAAAAGGGTGTGGCTGCTTTTATTTATTTATTTATTTTACTATTTTTCTACCCCGCTCCCTCCTGCTCGCAGAACAACTCGGAGCCAGCTTACAAAATGCATAAACAATAAAAAGACACATAAAATATCATTAAAACATTTAAAAAGATAAAAATAACTAAAAGGGCAGAATTCCCCCTCCCCTAACTCTCCCCCACCCTACCCGTCTCCCTCTCCAAAGGTCTGGCAGAACAGCCAGGTCTTGCAGTGTCTACAGAAAGAGGGGAGGTCTGGGGCCAGGTGGTTCTCCCTCGGGAGGGAGTTCCACAGCCTGCAAGCGGCCACTGAGAATGCCCTCCCCATAATCGCCACCCGGGTAAACAAGGGAACTTCAAGTCTGGCGTCCCCGGCCGACCCCAAGGGCCACAATACTATCTGTGGCCTGCGGCGGTCCCACAGTTAAGCTGGGCCTAGGACATTTAGGGCTTTATAGGTCATTGTCAGCATCTTGAATTGGGACTGGAAGTTAATAGGCAGCCAGTGAAGAGAATGATGGGCCTAGTTACACATGCAGTGATTTATTTAATTTTTTAAAAAAATTTATTTTAAAAAAAATAAAAAATCACAGCGCATGCGTAAAATAGCTACTGCACTGTTCTGCCGCTGTGTGCGCATTTCCAAAAAGGTGCCAGCAGTGTTGACATCATTTTCCAAAAAAGGTGCACATGTGAAGTATGGTCCAGAAGTCATTTTGTGCATGCACAGTGATTTTTAAAAAAATTAAATTTGTAAAATAAAAAGAGAACAAACCCCCTGAAAATGAACAAGGTTTTATAAACAAAAACAAAACTGAAAATGAATGGGGTGTCTTCTGCACACCCCTTATAGGCCCTTTTCACACAAACACTCTAACACCGATAAAATGGATGTTATATTTTATTATATATGTTACAGGGCACCCACAGGGCAACACTTCAGCCCTGCAGCATGGGCCCATTTCACATGAGATGCCTCCATTAAGTTTCGTTGGGTGGAGATGGGTGGAGGCGTCTGTGTGAACGTCGCGGGTGGTGGGTGTAGGTCTGTGCGTGCTCCTGCGCAACACCTATTTCCACCCACCACCCACCCATGGATCCACAGACTCCAATGCTGGTTGCTCCATGGGTGGGGGGTGGGTATAGATGGGTGTTGCGTGGGAGCACGCCCACACCTACACCCACCACCAGCAGTGTTCATACAGACACCTCTACCTATCTCCACACAGCAAAATGCTCCCACCCACCACCCGCGGTGTTCACACAGACGCCATCTCCACTCATCTCCACCCAGCGAAACTGGGTGGACATGTCGTGTGAAAAGGGCCCATATTGCAGGGCTGCCCTGTAGATGCCCTGTAACATGTACAATACAATGTAACACCCATTTTATCGGTGTTAGAATGTCTGTGTGAAAAGGGCCATAAATACACAGATTATCAGTGGTGACTGACAGTGGTGTAACTCTGAGTTAAGGGATGCTGGATTCCCTTGACCCACAAAAGATCCACTCCCCTGAAAATGAAATGTACCAGTTTCAGAGACATCAAGTGAGATTTCGGAGAGGAAATAGGCTTTTTCTGTACGGCTGAGACATTTGGCTGAAGCATCTTTCCATTTACAGAAAACCAGGGAAACAGGTATAGCAAAAGAATGAATGATGGGAAGGCCAAACCATGGTCTGTGAAGGAGGCATCTCATCTAAAAGCAACGGGGGAAGGGGCCATAGCTCAAGTGGTAAGAGTGTGTGCTTTGCATGTATAAGGTTCCAGGTTTAATCCCCGACATCTCCACTTCAGGACCCCGTTAGCACGCCTGGGGGAGGCCTCTGCTGGGGGCTTGGAGGGGTCCCAGGTAGCACGCCTGGATGGCCTCTGCCAGAGACCCTGGAAGAGTTGGATTTGGACCCGAATTTGAAACCCCTGCTGCCGTGTCAAGTTGTGACAATACTTGGTTAAGATGGACCATTGGTCTGACTCAGTTAGGCAGTTTTGTTTAACATGTAACTGGTCAACTTGGGTTTGGAATGCAACAGTGACAGAAGATGCTTCTACAGTAATACTTACTAGGTCTGAGTCAGAAATCAATAAGGCTCAGTTGACTAGGTTCTAAAATCCATGCACGATGATAAGTCATAGAACTAGGTGAATAATTTAAAGGGAGAGGCAGTATTTGAAGATCAGACAAAAATTGATTTAAAAAAATATAGTTTTGAAATTCTCTAAAGTACAATGCAAAATGCTGAAAATCATAACCTGTCCACATTCCTTTTGAAAACGTCCAGCAATGGACAGCATATGACCTCTCTAGGCAACTTGTTCTTTTTCTTGATATGTAACTGAAATCTAGCTTCTTGAAAAGGGTGGGTGCAGCAGGGTGCAGCAGAATTGGAACGCTGCCCCTTTAAGGTGCATCTTGCCGGCAGCATGAGGTAGGTGCTATTGGGTCTCAGGCACTCCCAGGAGTGGAGGAGCATACCTGATGCCTAGCAGCTGGGCTGAGTGTGGCTGAGCCAGCCCTGAGTATAAAGGTGAGTTGATGGCTCAGTGGGAAGGAAAACTATGGGAGAGTTAAGAGTTAGTTAGAGCTCTGCTGCAGAAAAAGATGCTGCTAGATAGCAGCTAGAAACCTCAGAGAAGGTAGGAGCTAGGCTGGGCTCTGCCTCCAGAGCAAACCTGACTCAGAGGGCTTGGTATGAGATGGAAGGGCGTAGCAGGCTGAAGGAGGGGTTTTGCCGGGTCTGCAGAGCATGTGGGATACAAAAGAGACTACTGACTTCTGCCTCGTGCGTCTATCCACAATAGCCATTAGCCACTGAAGACAATGGGAACTGGAGATGGCTAACATCTAGAATCGTCACATCAAATCGCAGAGATGGAAGGAACTTCAAGGGTAATGTAGTTCAACATGCCACATGACCCTTTGCATGCAGAATTATTACAACTACAGAATCCCTGATAGCAGTGTAGCATAGCAAACCTATAGTGCCTTTCGTGATAAAATCACCAAACGTACACCATTTGTGGGCTAATGCATGACCATTTTCAGATATTGGGGCATGTGATATTGCACATGTGCAGCTGCTTAAAATAATGTTTCTAGTTGAGCATAGTAGAACACACGGTGACTCATGTATGAAACAAGATTGTACGAACACAGTTCATAAAACCATTAACAACACTGGGATAGCTTTCAACAATTATACAATTATAATTTTTAGATATTTTAGACATAATGCATGTGTGCACATGCACAAACATTTAAAATAATATGTCAGTTTTAGCGGCATATAATACTACACAGGTTCATAGAAATCAAGTAGAAATTTGGACATACGTAGTTAAAAAGTGATATTAGATTTTAATGTAACAAATATCCATGCTGAGCAAGATTGTTCCAGGTTATCAAAGTTAATTGCTGGACCGTTCTCCCTCACAAGAGCACAGAGCAGTGCATGGAAGGTTACCCTTTTTGCACTTGCAATGCTTCTGACATCCTTTCGTGCAGCAACCAGAGAGCAGCTCATAGCAAGTCTGGGAAGCTTATGGGTGTGTTGTCCAGAGGGGCCCATATAGTCCATCATCCATCTGAATCCAGCCCCAGCTTGTCGGGGTAGGAAGGGCAGGTCCTGGAAGCAGTGTCTGGTCCCAGGCATGACCACCTCGGTAGACTGCCCTCTTTACATGCTGCTTGAAAGCAGCTCATGTTGGTAGAATCCTTCCCACAGAGTTTCTCTTTGTAAACAGCTTCTTTTGGGCCTTGTTCACATTAGTACAGGTGCTTGTTTGGTTGTAGAGCAGTATAACAAACCTCTCAATGATATGCATAGTTTCTTCTGGGATTTTACATGAGGCACATGCCAATCTTAGCAGTGTATCAGTAAGATCTGGCAGAGTATTCCTCGTGGACCAAGCTGTTATCTTTCCATGCCCAGCAAATGCTGATACAGTGGGTGTTTTTACACACACATTTCTCCTGCATGTTTGCTGTTACATCCTGAATTTGCTGTGTGTCTAAATCACTCACCCAGATCTTGAACATCGGGCTCTTTTAACTTCTGCGTAGTACTTATCCCAGAACTTTTGTGTGTAAAAAGTTCTCCTGGTTAATTGCTTTGCTCCAGGCAGCTGTGGTCACTTGGTTTCCATGGCAGCTTGTCACGTCTACAGCTGCAGCTACTTTAGGCTGCCTCAGGGCCGTGTGTGTGTGAAAAATGCATCTGGAACCTACTTGTGGACTTGTAAACCCAGGCCGTGTTCTCACCTGCGGTGGCGGTGGCAGCAGTAGGAGGGGCGAGGAAAGACGCAGCAGCACGGAGGAGTCGCCGACGGGAAAAGAGCCGGTGCAAATGGGGATCTTCCGCGGCTTCTCTCGTGCATGTCAGGGTGCAAAATCTTGCACTGACATGCGCGCGAAAAGCCACGGCAGATCCCCATTCGCACCAGCTCTTCTCTCATCAGCAGGCTACTCCGCACTGTCGCATCTTCCCTCGCCCCTCTCAGTGCCACCACCACCACTGCAGGCGAGAACACAGCCCCAGAAGATTGAAAAATCCTGAACTTGAAGGTGTGTGTAAAAATGCCCAGTGTCACATCCTATAAGTGCATGGAACACTGGAAGCAGTGAGATTGGTTTTCCCTCCTCATTGATGGGGTTCGCCCCCCACTGGTTCCACATGATTTCTCAGGTCCTAGGCAAGCAGATATTTCATGAGCCTCCAGGTAATGGAAACTTTCCTCTGTTCTAAACACCAACCTTAGTTCATCATCAGCTGGAAGTGTCTGTGCCACAATTACAGACAGGAAGAGAAAGCTGAATAGATCACTCTTGTTGCTGTCTACACAAAGGTAGTCCTTCTAATTTCCTGGTAGGGGTGAAGCCCATACAAACATGCTTTTTCGCTCCCTTTCCTCATTTTGCTCTGGCTGCACCTTTTAGGGAGTCTGCTATATAGCAGTCCAACTCCAGATCTAAGTGTGATACATTTTGTAGTTGCCCTGAGACATATTGCATAAACACCATGTGGGCCTACTCATTAAATGTTTTGGCAGTACCAGTAGTCAGCATCTGAATGATGGCAGCTCCATCAATGACTACACATATAATGGTGGGCGGCTAACACTGTGGCTCTGAAAGGTCTGCTAGGCATTTTTAAAAAATTATTATTATTATTATTATTATTAATAATAATAATACAAAATAATTTTTTATATATCCCCACCTCTCTGGCAATCAAGCAGCTTGAGGTGGCTTATAATTAAAAAACATTTAAAACCAACAAAATACAGTAAAACATAAACAAACCAAATACAAAACCCATTAAAACTAATGGGAGTGCCATGGAAAACAAGAACCCCCTCCCCTCCATCCCACCCTACCCATCCCCCTCGCCAAAGGACCAGCAGAACAGCCAAGTCTTACAACTACGACAAAAGGAGGTAGGGTCTGGGGCCACCTGGGCCTCTGCCGGGAGGGAGTTCCGCAGCCAACTAGAATGCCCTCTCTATCTTCGCCCCTCAAGCAACCTGTGGGACCTCAAGAAGGGCACCACCAGTAGACCGCAGAGGCCAATCCAGGACACAGAGAGTGAGGCGATCCCACAGGTAGATGGGGACCACACCATTTAGGGCTTTATAGGTAAGAACCAACACCTTGAATCTGGACTGGAAGACTATTGGAAACCAGTACAGACAATGAAGCATTGGTGTAATGTGTTCACAGCAGCCCACCACTGTAAGAAGGTGGACCGCTGCATTCTGCACCAGCTGCAATCTCCAAACCGTCACCAAGGGTAGCCCCACGTAGAGCATGTTGCAATATCCCAATCTCAGGTAATGAATAGGGCTGATGCAGCAGCAGCTGTTACCGCACCGCGATTCCATTCCTAAACCTCGGCATCCCACGTTGCGCCTCGCAGAATTCCGCGTGGTACTCCACGATTCTGCGTTTCTTTCACTACAAGAATTCGCAGATGCGGCATGTATGTGTTTTGCCGATTTCTTGATCGTTACCATTGTCGTATAAAATCAGCGGTCTTTTCCCACATTCCGCCAATTTAATATATGAGACACAGGCATGAGCGCTTATCGCTGTTCCACGAAGGGAGTATGACTATTTTGTGCTGCCGCTGCAGTGCTGTGCTCTGACGCTGTCACGCTGTCGCTGACTACTGCTGGTGCTGTGCTGCTGTCTGTGTGTGTCTCTTTGTACCGCAGTAACCGCTCGTTCTTCTCAATACCTACATGCATGTACAACATGTTCTTGTTGGGAGTTGAAAGAA
>QEPC01004991.1:47678-63042 GCA_003113815.1 Sphenodon punctatus | reverse complement strand
CTACAAACACACCTATTTATACTTAATGGTGAAGGCGGGACATGTCTCTCTGGGAAAGCCCTAGCCAATGAAATTGGGCATGTGGGTGTCGTCATGGTCCGAGGGTTGATCATGCTGCCGGATCTCGTGATACCTTGTATTCCGGGTGGCGGAAACATGATACAATTATCAGATAACCACAAAGATTCCACGGACCACGGAAAGGGGAGTTGGCGCCGCTTATTATTGAAATCCGCAAAAGTTTTGCTTCCATTCGCCAGTTCCGATGCCGCGGTACCATTAGCGACAAACCGCAGCCGCAGCCCTCAGAAAGCTGCCTCTGCTGAACCATGCCACGATGTGCAGAATAGGGGTTTCCGTCGGTAACAGCTGCCGCGGCGGCATGCCGCTACAGCCCTAGTAATGAAGGCATGGATGATGGTGGCCAGGTCAGGGTCTGAGAGATATGGCCTAAACTGCTGCACCAGATGTAATTGGTGAAATACCCCTCTAGCCACAGCCCTCACCTGGACATCCAGATGGAGCTGTAGATCGAGGAGTACTCCCAAACTCTGACCCTGGAAAACCAGTGGGGGGTGAACCCCATCAATGAGGATGGAAAACCAATCTCACCACTTTACCCACCAGCATCACCTTCATCTTGTCAGGATTCAGCCTCAGTCAGCTCGCCCGCATCCACTCCACCACAGCCGCCAGATACCGGGTAAGCACCGAGACTGCTGGGTCTGGGTCAGGGAGGTAGAGTTAGGTGTCATCAGCATATTGATGACACTGTACCCCAAACCTCCTCACGACCTCACCCAGTGACTGTATATACACGTTGAACAGGAGGGGGACAGAATAGAACCTTGTTGGACTCCACATGTGAGGCCCTTGGAAACTGACAAACAGTCCCCAAGCACCACACATTTAGTTCTCCCAGCCAGAAAGGAGCTGAACCATTCAAGAACAATCCCACCCACCCTGGCATGGTCCTGCAAGTGGGCCACTAACATCTCATGATCAACGGTACCAAAAGCAGCCAAAAGATCCAACAATATCAGCAGAGTCAAACGACCCTGATCCAATTCCCGGCGAAGGTCATTGACCAAACCCACAAACACAGTCTCAGTGCCATAATTCAGATGAAATCCAGACTGCAAAAGATCCAGAAAACTGGCACGGTCCAAAAGCCTCTGCAGCTGCTGAGCCACCACCTGTTCAATAACTTTCCCTAAAAAGGGGAGGCTAGAGACAGGCCGATAACTGGCAAGGGAGTCAACATCAAGAGATGGTTTCTTGGGCAGGGGAAGAACCACTGCCTCCTTGAGGAAACTCAGCACCTTGCCCTCCTGAAGGGAGGCAATGACCACCCCCACCAGCAAAAGCCCCAACATCTTCTGGCTGGCCTCAACCAACCAGGATGAGCACGGATCAAGTTCACAAAAGGTCATTCTAACAGCCCCATGGACATCCCCCATCCCAGTGGCCAACACCCACTGAAACTCATTAAAAAAAAACGGAAAAGGGGGGACTTCCACAGCCTCTGATTCACCTAATGCCAAAAATGTGGAGTCAAAGTCATGGTGAATTCAAATGATTTTATCCACAAATTAAACAACAAACATGTCACAGTGGGCCACTGATATTTCTGGTTCCAGGTGGAGGGAGGCTGGACCAACCAGCCCCCATACCACCTGAAAAAGCTCCGCTGGACGTGACTTTGCAGATGCTATCAGGGCAGCAAAAAACCGCTTTTTTGCTGCCTTGACCACCACAGCATAGACTCACAAACTAGATCTATGCTGCAATCTGTCGACTTCAGCATGATACTGATGCCACCATCACTCTAACCACTGCCCTTCCTGCTTCAGCAATCGCAAGCCCTCTGTAAACCATGGGGGCTGGCAATGTTGATGCTTTGGGACCGTAAACCTAGGAGCCATCCAGTCAATGGCCTCAGAAAGCAAGGTGTTCCAAAAAGCCATGAGGTCATGAAGCGGCTGGCTATCTGGATCAGAGGGCAATTCCCCAAGAGCATTCTGGAACCTTTCTGGTTCCATTAAACTCCAGGGATGAACCAACCGAACTGGTTTCACACCATTCCGGGGGAAGACATGCGCTGAGAGGCAGGGCCTCAGGATGTAATGATCTGTCCATGACAAGGGCTCAGCTAATACCTCGCCCACTAACAAATCTCCCGCCTCAAGGCCAATGCAGAAAATCAGGTCCAAGGTATGCCCTCCAACCTCCATCGTGTGTAGGGCCGATGATGACTTGGGTCAGATCCATGGTTGCCATGGCAGCCATGAATTCATGCTCCACCCCGCCAAGACTGGCATCAGCATGGATGTTGAAATCCCCCAAGACTAATGTCGTCAGAGTTTGCAACACCACCTCTGATACCAGCTCTGTCAGAGCATGTAGGGATGCTGCTGTATAGGTAGGTTGACAGTATACAAGCAGCATCCCTAATCTGTCTCCTGCCAAATCAATCACAAGATGGAGTCCCTCACAACCCGATTCCAACTGCACTGGAAACTTCCTAAAAGACTATGTCTCTCTAAAAATAATGGCTATTCCACCCCTCCAGCCGTGGCTGATGCTGCACGGAGTACCCCTCTGGCCATTTCATTGTTGAGAAAACAAAGTGAGTGTTCTCATCGATCCCTGTTGATCAAGCTCATGAGCAGATGTATTCTCAGGACTCTTCTCACCTGTACTTTCAAGAATGTATCTTGTACTCTCCAGCCATTCACACTCTTGCCTTTTATGTTTGTCAAAATTGGTCCTGTTCAGGGATGTTACACATGATGCTGACACAGCTGAGCCTTTGAGATTAGAGGCAACTGGAGACACATCAGTACAGTAGTGTGGTAGTTTGCCAACTGACTTTGGGCCTGTGTCACTTTCAACAATGACTATGCCATAGTCAGTTCCTTCACCACCAACAGCAGGATGTTGCAGTAACAATATACCAGTTCCATGGTATGAAAATTTGACTGTGGTTGTGCTTGGGTTGTGGTCTATGTTGTCTACAACAGTAGTTGTGTTTATGTTGCCATGGTTATTGGACAAACTACCTGATCCATATGATATTTTTTCAATACACTGTTTCCTATCTGTGCGGAGAGATTTTGCACACCACCATAGGATATGATGAGGCCAAGATGTGACAACCTGTCTACCAGTTCTTTCTTATGGGTTCGTCAGTCCAATGTAAATCGGAACAGGCATCTCCTGAGCAGTATTGTGTCTCAGAGATGGTGGTGTGTCCCGACTTGTGTGCGTGTGTTTGACACTGTTGAATTTCAGTAGCTGGGCTATGGCTATGGCAAGTGCAGCTGGTCATGCAGGTCCATGACTCGGGTCTTAGATGCTGGGGTCTTGTAGCACCATTTTAACTAGAGAAAGCAACAGGCTGGGCACTGAGTTCTTTTGGCAACCTTCTTTGAATGATCTGTCAAAGTATTTGGGATCTTAAAACATGTGCTTTTGTAAAATCTGTGGAGCTCTTGCAAGAGCCACAGCATCACTATCACTGTTGTGTGTGTGTAGGCTTTGGCTAAAGCAGCTCCAATATCTCCATCAAATACCAAAAGAACATGTCAACCCTTGCTGTGAGCCCACAAATCTGGGAAATGAGCCAGTAACTTTTGATTCAACCTCGTGCTATGCACTTTCCCGTCGAGCTCAACTCCAGAATTTCTCATCCTTGACTTGTACAGAAGTTAGGACAGCTGAAATACTGGTGCAGTACCTTCTTCCTGCCGTGCCTCTTCAACGTACATCACTAATTCTGCAAAGACAATTCCAGCTATAGTGTGTTCCCTGTCTGTGCCATGCTGTGCATCTAAACCTGCCTTGACTTTTCTTGCACAATTGTATAATCTTACCAAACACTTGCTGTGATACTTGACTTCAAGGGCAACCATGTCATCCATACTGAGAGGCAGGCTAGGAGTTCCATGTCCCCAACAAGTGCTGCACTAGCCCGAACATGGTGGTCGATCTTAAATGTTGCTGCTCCATGAAGGCGTTCATTGTCAATTGATGGTCCACAGAAAAAGCAAGAAGCTTCATTCATAGTATTTTCAATATTTAATTACTGTGATCTTGTGCGCTTGTATGAAACTGCATCATCTTTGTCTTCAGTAACTGATGTTTGTCTGATTTTCTTCTCAGCCCGTTGCAGCATTGTATTATTATACTGAAGCCTGCATTTTTATGTCACATGGCCTGATTAGCCACTAGAGTCATTTAAACACCTTTGCCTTCATCTAGTCCTCATAACTGCAGTGTTTTTGGAAAAGTTCCTAATTCATTCTCAGCTACGGATTTGTAGCCTGAACCAATGTCTTTCCTTTTTGACATGAGTGGACTTGTTGGTGGACTCTGGTGTCTTTTCTTGGCAAATAACACAGAGCTGCCAGTTTACCTGAACTAATGTTTGTGATGTTGATGGTGTTGCACTGTCTATGAGTTTGAATGTCTTGGACATGGTTAAATGTCTTTCCATCACTGAAGATTTTGTTCTACTCTGGTATTCTACTTTCTAGGAGCCACCATCAGAGAATCTGAAACAAAAACCATTTCATTATAAAAATGATTTTGGAAATGATATCTACAGTAAAATTAGCCCCAAACATTCTAATTTATGTATCATACCCATAGCTGTAGTTTAGAACTATGTCAACATTTAATAACTGGAAGATTGTGTCGCTATCATCAACTTTAATACAAATAGACGTGCATTATTAAACATTGCTGCGCATGTGCACAGAGGTATAGTTTCAATTGCCCCAATATCTAAAAATGATCCCTTGGTACTAGTCTTAGTTTGTACAAATAATTGTGCTTTTATCACAAAATACACCATTTTTATGAAAAGTTGGACTATGTTGAAATCTTCCTTCCTGAATTTGAGCCCATTATTTCTAATAAAATCACTCACTATTTCATGGAGTGAAATATATTGAAGGATAAAATCCTAAATGTTCAAACATAATAAAATCCATACACAGTTTAGATATTATTCATATTATTATTTTCTTCCACATTGGGAGGGGAGAACATCTAGTAACAGGTGGGGTGGGGGTCACATTTCACCAATCAGCTACACTGAGCCGCACAGTGCCTGTGGTGCCCAGGGTCTTTCTTGAGGATGGTGTTGACTATGTATTCATTCAACATCACACTAATTGGGGGTTGATTGACCAGTCTTCATAGGTGCTGGAAATGATCTATCTAAGCTCCTCTTCACTTATTTTGGGACCAAATCATTTGCTGATATGTTGACAGGGATGATTTGCACACTTTCCAACTGAAACCCTTGTTTCATATCAATAACAAGGTCCTGATACTTCCTGAGCTTCTCCACCCACATCTTCTGAATGTTCTCATCTAGGGGCATATGCATGTCAGTGATGTCAGTATATTCATTCATCCTGACCATGATTACAATATCTCATAATTATTAATCATTTGTTTTGATTCCCCATCCTCCCCCTCCCCCCACCCCTGTCATCAGCCTGTTGCAAAGATAGTGACCTCACACAAACTACAATCCAGGGGGAAGTCAACAGGTGATGGGCCAAGGCATCTCCAAAGGATGCTGTTAGTTCAGGGAAATTAGACTGTCATAATATAGAAAATATGAAAGAAGCTGAAGTAGTCCAGGTGGAAATCAGTGCAGAACAGACAAACATAAATGATTCCAACATACCTAAAACAATTACTTAGAATGAGAAGATTAAGAATAAGAATAAAAAGAATACATTTAAGTGTCAATATGCACATTTTAGAATATTAAAAGGTAAGAAGGGAGCATTAGAGCGTATGGCACTAAATGATGAACTAGGTGTCTATTTTATTACTTTGTAAAGTGCCAGGTACACTGCTGGTGCTATATAAATGTTTGTTAATAATAATAATAATAATAACCTAAGAGGCATTTTAGACACCTGGTGGAAGGAGAATAACCAGTGGGACACTGGTGGGGTGATATGTTAAAGACAGCACTGTGTCCAGAAGGATTAAATTTTTACAGGAAGGAAACTGTACTCTGAAACTGAAATTTCTATGGATAAAAATTCTATGGGTAATGGGGAAGTGTATGGCAGTGGGGTTATACTATCGACCCCCTGACCAGTGAGACTGACCATGAAATATTAACAGAGATTAGACAGGCTACTCAAGTCAGAAACATAACAACAATGGTTGATTTCCATGACCCTAATATTGATTGGGTAATATTGTCTTCTCAGTGCATGTTATGGATGTAAAGATGCCATAAATGACTGCTTTTTGGAACAGCTGGTCCTGGAACCAATGAGAGGAGGAGCCACTTTAGGTCTAGGCCTAAGTGGAGCACAGGACGTAATGCAAGGGGTAATGATGGTGGAGTCACTTGGCAATAGTGATCATAATATAAACATATTTTACATAATTACTGGAGGAAGAATGATAAAAAACACTACCACAGTAATACTTAACTTTAAATGGGAAACTATGCTAAAATGAGAAAGCTAGTTAAAAGGAAACTAAAAGGAGCAGTTCTGAGGATTAGATGTCTGCATGAGGTGTGGAGACTATTTAAAAACACCATCTTGGAAGTCCAGATTAAATGAATTCCACAACTTTAAAAAGGTAGCAAGAAGACCAAACATCTGCCAGTGCGGCCAAATGGTGAGGTGAAGGAGGCTATTAGAGCCAAAAAGGCATCCTCTAAAAAATGAAAAGTTAGTCCTAATCAGGAAAATAGGAAAGAGCATAAGCACTGGCAAATTAGATGTAATAAGGCAGGCCAAGAAAGAATTTTAAGAGAAATGTGCTAAACTAATAATATTTTTTTCCCCAAAATACATCAGAAGGAAGAAGCCTGCGAGAGAGTAAGTTGGGCCATTAGGTGACCAGAGGGTAAAAGAGGTGCTTGGGGAGGATAAGACCATTGTAGAGAAGTAGAATGACTTTTTCGTTTTGGTCTTCACTGCAGAGGATGTTGGGGAGATACCCATGCCAGAAATGTTCTTTGTAGATGATGAATCAGAAGAACTGTCAGAGATCAACATGACTCTGGAAGAAGTTCTAGAGCAAATTGACAAACTAAATAGTAACAAATCACTGGGACCAGATGATATTCACCATAGAGTTCTGAAGGGACTCAAATATGAAATTGAAGACCTACTACTGGTAATTTGTAACTTATCACTAAAATCTGCCACTATACCGGAGAACTGGATGGTAGCAAATGTAACACTGTTATTTAAAAAGGTCTCCAAAGGTGATCCTGGAAACTACAGTGAGCCTGACATTTGTGATGGGCAAAATGGTGAAAATTATTATTAAGAACAGAATTACTGGACAGATTGATAAACATGGCTTAGTGGGGAAGAGTCAACATAGATTTAGCAAAGGGAAGTTGTGTCTCACTAATCTATTGCAATTATTTATTTATTTTATTACATTTATTTGCCACCCCCTCATACCCACGGCATTTCGAGGTGACTTAAAACACCAATAAAAACAATTTAAAACATCAACACAACAATTTTAAAACATCTAAAAAACACCTAAAAAGCTGCCACCCCTGCCCCACTATTAACCCCCCTCCTCTGAAGTCCTGGGAGAACAGCCAAGTCTTACAGGCTCGGCAGAAACCCAACAGACTTGGGGCCAGATGGGCTTCCTCCGGGAGGCAGTTCCATAATTGCTGCCCAGCCACCGAGAACGCCCTCTCCATTGTGGCCCCACACCTTATGTGGGGGACCTCCAAGAAGGTGCCCCCAGCGGACTGAAGGGGCCGCGCTGGAGCGTGGAGGGTGAAGCGGTCCCTGAGGTATACGGGGCCAAGACCGTGTAGGGATTTATAGGCCAAAACCAATACCTTGAATCTGGCTCCGTTTATTATAGGCAGCTAGTGCAGCACGTGGAGCACAGGAGTAATATGCTCTCCCCATCAGGAGACGAGCCACCGCATTCTGCACTAGCTGCAACCTCCGAGCCAGTGCCAAGGGAAGTCCCACATAGAGCGCATTACAGTAGTCCAGCCTCGAGGTAATGAAGGCATGGATGAGGGTGGCCAGGTCGGGTCTGGAAATGTATAGACGCAGCTTCCGCACCAGATACAGCTGGCAGAAGGCAGCATTCACCACCATCTCCACCTGCCGATCCAGGCGGAGATCCGACTCCAATTACACCCCCAGATTCCAAACCTGTTGGGCTATGGGAGGGAGAACCCCCTCTACGAGGGGAGCCAGCACCTCCCTCACCCTACCCACCACCATCACCTCCATCTTATCAGGATTGAGGTTCAGTCTGCTCTGCCGTAAGCAATTCGCCATGGCCTCCAGACACTGGGACAGTACTGAGACGGCAGGAATGCCAAAATCCAGGGCCCGGGGGCTGGAAGACTCAGCCCCCAGGACAACCCGCTGGCTTCTCCCCAAGAGGAATGATCAGAACCATCTGAGGACAGTCCCGTCCAGACCTCCCAGGGCTCGCAATCGTCTCAACAGCAGCCCATGGTCCACTGTGTCAAAAGCGGCCGAGAGATCTAGCAGAACCAGAAGTGTTGAACGTCCTGCGTCCATCTCCCGGTGGAGATTGTCTACCAATGCCACCAACGCCATCTTGCATTGCCACGAATACACTGATGACACCCAGTTTACCTCTCTTTTTCCATAGCCGGGGCGGAACCCAGATTGAAAAGGGTCAAGGAAACAAATGCTGTCAAGATGAGCCTGGAGTTTCAGTGCCACCGCCCATTCAATAACCTTTCCATAAAGGTAATTTGAGGGTGTAAATAAGCATGTGAATAGGGGTGAGCTGGTCGATATAGTGTATCTGGATTTTCAGAAACTGTTTGATAAGGAACCTCATGAACAACTCCTGAAGAAATTAAAAAGTCATGGATAGGAGACAGTGTTCTGTTGTGGATTGTTAACTGGTTAAAGGATAGGAAACAGAGTAGGACTAAATGGTCAATTTTCACTTTGGAAAGAAGTAAATAGTAGAGTGCCCCAAGGATCTCTACTGGGACTGGTGTTGTTTAATGTATGCATTAATGATCTGGAAAAGGGAATAAAGAGTGAGGTAATCAAATTTGCATATGACACAAAGTTATTCAAAGTAGTAAAACCCAAGCAGACTGTGAAGAACTGCAGGAGTCATTGTGAGACTGGGTGACTGGGCATCTAAATGGTAGATAAAATGTAATGTTGACAAGTGCAAAGTAAGTGATGCCCGTAGGGGAAAATAATCCAAACTGTATGTACACAATGCTGGGTTCTAAGTTAGGAGTTACCACTCAGGTAAAGGACTTTGGAGTCATTGTGGGCAATCCATTGAAATTCTCAGCTCAGTGTGTGGAGGCGGTCAAAAAAGCAAACAGAACATTAGGAATTATTGGTAAAGGGATAGAAAATAAAACTGAAAATATCAATATGTGTCTATAGAAATATATAGTATGACCACACCTTGATTGCTGTGTGAAGTTCTGGTTACCCCATCTCAAAAAAGATATAGTAGAAATAGAAAAGATACAAAGGAGGGCAACAAAAATGATAAAGCGTATGGAATTGCTCCCCTGTGAAGAGAAACTAGATAGGTTTGGGCACTTCAGCTTGGATAAGAGATGACTGAGATGGGGATATGATATAAGTTTATAAAATCCTGAGTGGTGTGGAACATGTAAACAAACTGTTGTTTAGTACCCTCTCAAATAGTACTAGAACTAGAGGACACTCCATGAAACTAACATATATAGCAGATTTAAAACAAATAAAATAAAGTATTTGTTCACTCCATGCACAATTACGTTGTAGAATTTGTTGCCAGAAGAGGTGGTCAAGGCCAGTAGCATAGCTGGGTTTAAAAAAGGACTAGACACATTTCTGGAGGATAGGTCTATTAGCAGCTATTGGCTGGATAGATTTTAGGGAACATAACATCTTACTGTCAGGAGCTGGGAGTGAACAACAGGGAGTGCATTACCCCATTATGATCTGTTGGGTACTTCTTCCAAGCGACAGAGGTTGGCCAGTGTCGGAGACAGATGCTGGACTTGATGGACCATTTTTCTGACCCAGTATGGCACGACTTATGCTCTTTCTTATGTTCTTATCAGTTTGACAAGTCAAGCCTGCTGGATGACACCCTGAAGGGGGACAGCCATCGTAAGTTGTTGTAAGGTGCTCCCATTGGAGAGGTCTGCAGGCTGGGGAGATAGGGGAGATCATAGGACTTAAGTGGGAGCAGCAAGGAAGCTGCTGACCAGTTAAAGCTTGGCTAGAGTTCAGTAAAAGAGACCACCACGGAGAACAGGACTCAGATCTTTAGAAATAGAAGGTTGGAGCTTGTATCGGAGTGCCCTGGCTGATGACAGCCATGAAGCATAGCTTGGGACTCTGGCTCACACAATGTTTGGAGCTGGCACTGAGGGGAACAAGGCAGAAGGTGCCTGGAGGGAAGCCCAGATAGGTGATTTGTAACCTCCTCCTCACTGGCCTTCCCAGCTCCCACCTTTCTCCCCTTATCTCTGTTCAAAACTCTGCTGTCAGGATCATCCACCTAGCCCGTCACTTTGACCACGTGCAGCATCTCCTCTCCTCTCTCCACTTGCTCCCTGTTCCTGAGCATATTTTGCACAAGTTCCTCGTCTTCACCTACAAAGCCCTTCACAACCTCGCTCCCCCTTACCTCTCTGCCCTGATCTCTCTCCGAACCCCTGCTTGAGCACTCCGCTCCTCCTGATCTCCTCCATCCTCTCCCTCACCCTCCCATGCCTCCCCTGCTCCCCCAACCACCTTCGTCCCTTCTCCCTCGCTGCCCTGCATGCCTTGAACTCCCTCCCTGACCTTGTCAGCCTTGCCCCCACCCTCCATGCCTTCAAGTCCCTCCTCAAAACCCACCTGTTCCACTCCGCTCTTCCAAACTCTTGCTAAGCATCCCCACCCAGGATTATCATCCACCTGTTATCTGCAAATTCCCAATTTACTGTAAACAAGCCAAGAACATGTACCTGAGCTCTCGCATCCTCATGAATGTTGCATCCCTTGTCTCTCCCTCTGTTTTCCCCTTCCCTGTCTCCCCCCTCCTGTATTTAGATTGTAAGCCCTCGAGCAGGAACCTTGTCTATCTTATTCTTTGTAAAGTGCTGGGTACATTGCTTGCGCTATATAAATGCTTATAACAACAACATGAAGGGGCTGCTGGAATGCAGTAAAAGAAGTCAATCAATCAATCAATCAATCAATCAATCAATCACTTTATTGACTTGACCATTTGGTCTTTGCAATAAAAATTAAAGAAATCTGTGTATTTATGTATACACCTGTGGGAGCTGTACAATATAAAACGTAAGTTAAAATGTAAGTTAAGGGGGAAACCCATGCATTTTATACAGTGGGGGTGGTAATTCTGTGGGAACCTGTGGTGAAAAGAACTATTTTTGTTACACTCCATCCTCCCCCACATTTAGCAGAAACATGTTTCTTTTGTTGGTTTACAAATAGTCTTGACCAACTCCCAAACACAAGCATAATCATAAGGCAGTCAACTTTTTCAGGGTAGAACTACCTGTGGTATGTCTTCCTTCTGCAAGAGACAACAGGAAAGTTTGCTTTTTAACACAGGAAATTGAGGCTTGCCATTCAACTTTCCTGCACCAAATTTCAACTGTTAAAAAAATCAAATGTTTTGTTTCAAAACAAATGTTTGGGTTCTACCTGCCTTATTTAAAATGTATAACTGTATTTAATATATCTAAATTCAAGGACATCTTTCAGGAAGAAATGGGGGACCAAATCAAATTGAAACACAGGGACTTACACCCCTTTGCTGACCCAATAGTGAAAATCTGGAAAATGTGCCAGCACTAAATTGGAAATTAGACAGGGTATAACTCCACTTACTCCACTAAATTGTAGAAAGTTATCACTTAACACAAAAAAAAAATGCTTTAGCCCTGGCAGAGTAAGGGCTTAAGCCAAGCTTAAACCTCATATTTGTGGGAGATGATATTATGACACCAGACACTATCCAGACTTGGGCAAAGCGTAAAGTGGACCAGTGGCTATATCGTAAAATGCATAGCTATTTCTATCACCCACATAATAGGAAAGAATTCCAGAGAGCACTACAACCATTAGAAGTGATCTTTTTAGGGGGTTCAAATAAGGGTATAATATCCAGAATTTATCAGACAGTGAAAACTATCTTAAGTCCCCCAGATGCTGGATACTTAGATGCTTGGGGAGATGATCTACATTTTATGATAACGAAGGACAAAATGACACAAATCTGGACACATATGAACAAATGTGCCAAATCACTGATGGTCAGAGAACCACAGGTCAAACTTATGCTCAGATTTTATCTCACACCCGAGCGAATTGCGCAAATGAATAAAACATATAGCCCATTATGCTGGGGGGGATGTGAGGTGAATTGTAATTATCTGCACTGCTGGTAGGGATGTGCAAAGGTAGAGCCTTTTTGGAGACAAATTTGGAAAACAATTGAAAAAGCCACTGAACTCTCACTACCATTTGACCCAAAAATTGCCCTGCTTGGCATATGGCCAGCGGAGCTAAGAAAAAACTTAAAGGTACCTACCTGTAAGGTGATGATTCTTGCAGCTATTCACGTCATCCTCAGCAGTAGGAAATCCACGAAAAAACCTGCAATGGAAGACTGGCTACAAAGGTTATGGTTTGTGCTATCTATGGACAGAATTCCTGCGAGTATCCATAACTCATTGGAGGAGTTCTACGCAAGTTGGTCACCCTGTTGGACTATAATTACGGAACATATTGACACTGACTCACAACCACTTTCAAGGATTAGATGGACCTGGAAACGACTAATGACATATTTGCTGGATATAAAAGAACAGATAGAAACGTATACATATATGTATTGGCCTATGCTGAGACACACCTGCATCCTACTTTTTTTTTTGCTTTGGAGGTTATTATTGGTTCTTCTTAAGATTTAATGGGTTTGGTGTTTTTTTTAAAAATTAGGTTAAGTGTCTGTCATTTGTGAAACATGTATATGCTTGAATGTTCATTTCAAATGTGATACTTCTGTATAAAATCTTTATTTCTGTTATATAATTCACCTTAAAAAATAAAATAAAATAAAAATGTATAACTGGACAGAAGTGCCTTCACAGAGTGCGACAACTGAGTCACACTGCTGGGATATATGGAAATGAGATACTGTCAAGTAGAATCAGATGGGATCTGAGGAGACAAGAGGCTGATTCTTGATTGTGTGTAATTTCTCAGCAAAGGCCCACTTTTGGATGGCCACTAAGTATACTTTTGGCGTTTGTGAGTCATTTATGTGATCCTTCACTGCAATTAGAGACAGAGAACATGCAAAGTCCATCATATAATAAATCCTTCCATAGCAATAAACTTCTTTTACTATTTTAAACTTGGAATTCAGTGTTCAAATTGTTTCAGTATTGGAGACTTTTGAGTCTAGGGGTATGACATCTGTAGGTTATGGCAGGTCTTCTCTGAGACAAGAGTGGATCCAGCAACCTCTTCATCACAATGACATGACAATGATCCCAAACAATTGTTACACATGGCCAAGTCCAATGTGGCATCAGCACATGGAGTGATCCATTATATTGTTATTATTCAGTGTCATTATGCTATTAAGGGTTCCAGATTGCTCTAGGGGATGTTTCCTCTGAGCTCGATGGCTGCTCACTCGATGACCTCGTGACCATATGGAATTCCATGTCGGTGAAGGCCATCTACTGGGAGGCTCCCAGGCATCTGCTCCCAAACCGCCGACAATGCAGGTCCCCATGGTATACAGAGGAGCTGTGGCGGATGAAGCAAGAAGGGTGATGGTTAGAGTGATGGTGGTGTCACTTGCGTGCTGAAGTTGAACAATTGCAGCATAGAGTCTGGTTGTGTACCTATGCTGTGGCAGTGCGGGCAGCAAAGAAAGTTTTCTTTGCTGTCCGCATTGCCTCCTCTAAGTCCCACCTGGCGAAGCTTTTCTGGATGATGAGGGCGGGGGTTGGTCAGTCCGGCCTCCCTACGCCTGGATTTAGAGTCATTGAATGCCCGCTGAGATTTGTTTGTGGACTTTTTTGCAGATAAAATGTAAAATGTTAATGTAAATGTAAATATATTTACATAAATGTAAAATGTTAATAAGAAAGGCCAAGAGAGATTTTGAAGGGAGGCTTGCAAAAGAGGCAAAAACAAGCAACAAAACCTTTTTCAAATACATCAGAAGCAAGAAGCCTGCTAGGGAGTCAGTTGGGCCATTAGATGACAAGGGAGTAAATGGGGGCACTCAGGGAGGATAAGGACATTGCAGAGACGTTGAATGAGTGCTTTGCATAGGTCTCCACTGCGGAGGATTTTGGGGAGGTACCCACGCCAGATCCTTGTTTTGTGGGTGAGGAATTGGAAGAGCTGTTACAAATCAATGTGATGTTGGAGGATGTTCTAGGGCAAACTGACAAACTGAATACTAATAAGTCACCAGGGCCAGGTGGCATTCACCCCAGAGTTCTGAAGGAATTCAAATATGAAATTGCAGACCTACTGTTAGTAATCTGTAACCTGTCACTGCGGTGGAAGCCGCGGTGGAAGGAATTGACCCCAGCTGTGGTGCATTCTGGGGCTCGAACCGCAGTCCACCTCTGCACTGCATGTCTGTTGTGTTCCCCTGGCCCATGTTCTCTCTGATTGCCCCAAGGGCGGTGGTCACGATCCTGTCACTTCTGTTGGGGGCGCACGTGTCACCACAGCCCACAGTGAATCCATTCACCCCGGGGTGGGATTCACTGTGGTGAATTGGAACGTGTCACTTCTGAAATTACCCAGAGACTCTTGAGAAAATTAAAAAGTCATGGAACAGGAGGTAGTTTATGTCAGGCCGCAGCAGCGTGGCATGTTTCGGTGGTGGGGGATCCGGGGAATGCCCCTCTGAGGCCGCAGAGGCACGGGGAGGGCCCCACCACCCCCGCCCAGGGGGGATACCACCGGACGCACCGCAGGGTCCTGCCTCGCAGAGGAACAAGGCCTCCGGGGTGGCCCCATAGAATTCCCCTCTTCCACAACTCCTGGCCCCGCAGATAGCAAGCCCCGCCCAGCCCCGACACAGCGCACGCTTAGCAGCAGAGCGGGCATGGCAGGGGGCAGGGCCCAGAATCACTTAGGAATAAATTCACCTGGGTAATGCTAGCAATGGATAAAAGCACCAGTGGGTCGTCAGTTCCCCGCCGGTAATTGCAGAGAGAAGCTGGCCCCTGTTCCTGTCTGGTGAAAGCTAAGTGCTAGTCTTGTTTGTGCCTCGTGTGATTGTTTGAGCTCTTTCTGTCTTGTTCCTTACTGACCCCCCCCCC
>QEPC01004991.1:21160-32670 GCA_003113815.1 Sphenodon punctatus | reverse complement strand
TCGCATAGGTATCCGACAGACTGTCTGGGCAGCTCAGGTGCAATTGCACAGCCAGGGTATGCCAGAGGTTGCACAGGGCCATGGTCTCGTGGAAGGTCCACATATGGGGGGGGCAATGGGGTCCAGGAGCCAAAAGCTTGGTGGAAGCACAGCCAGCCATGGTCCAGCAAGCCACGGAGAATGGCACCATGGACAGTGGGGCCCACATTCCATGGAGGGGTGGGACAGGACACGGGGGAGCCCCAAGGCCAGGTGATAAGGCTACAGGCCACAACACGGCATGGCAACAGATTGAGGCGTGGGGTGTGGACCCAGCACAAGTGCAGGAACTGAGCACACAGACAGGACAGCCGACACATTAATCAGGCTGGTGAGGACACAACGTTGCCAACACAGAGAGGTGGGAGGTGATGACAGGAGGAATGCAGCTGCAGCCAGCACATCCGGGCACATGCTGGGCCGTGCGCAAGACCCCATGCAGGGACAGCAGGTGTGCACAATGGGTCGCCCCTGCCGCCCCGTGCCACCCACCCAGCAGGAGGTGGCCGGGACAGCTGGGAGGGGGCCGTCCCAGATCGACTTGGGTGCTCCCGCCCAGTTGCTGAGTTGCGACCCTGGGGCAGGGCACAATGTGTCCCAGGCTATAACGGGGCCGGTTGTACCCCACCTGGGGCAGATGGCAACATGGAGCAAGACAGGTTGGGAACCTGCAGGATGCACCTAGCGCTCTGTGCCAAGTGGTACTGATCCCACACCAATCAGCTGCGCATCCTGACCTCAGAGGTCCACCTGGGCGCCCGCCTGCAGGTTAGCTTGGCCCAGAGCGCTGCAAGGGTCCAAGAGCCCACGACGGCCTCAGGCCCTCCTTGGCCCAGCTTAGGGCTCAGCGGGTGTCTGGGGCGGACCATCAGGCCCATATCCACGGCCAGAACAGGGCCTCTGTGCTCCGAGAGGTGGCCGTGTGCCTCCAATGGCAGAGGGAGACCATGCAGCACACCACCCATCTCACTATGCCAATTGCCCAGTGGGTATGGGTCACAGAGCGGGCACAGGGGTGGTGGTACTGGGTGTTGGCCAGTGGGATGAGACCACCTGGCGGGCGCACTTTCGGATGGACAAGCTCACCCTACTGTGGCTTGCAGAGTTGCTCACGCCCTGGCTGGAGAAGCAGCACACCCCCATGAGGACCCCCATCCCCATGGTCCAACATGTGGCTATCAGGGTCTTGCAATGCCCGAATCCTGCGGTCGGTCTTGCAGCACTTCGGTGTCGGGGTGAGCACCGTTGCCTCTATCCTCTGGAATGTTTGTGAGGCTGTGGAGGGTGTTCTCCTGGTCCGAGCGATCCAGCTGGTGGACCAGGCAGACGTGATGGCTGGTTTTGTGGCTGGAGGGTTCCCTAACTGCATGGGTGCCGTGGATGGCACCCCCATAGAGATCCTCCGCTCCTCCGCTGTGGAGGCCACGGAGTATGTTAATAGGCACGGGTACCACTCCCTGCAGTTGCAGGTGGTCGTGGACCACCGGTGGCAGTTCATAGACAACTTCACGGGCAACTCTGGGCACAGCCACTATGCCCGGATCATGACCATCTCCCCCTTCTATACCCAGATGTACCGTGAGGACTTTGCGGACATGGGGATGACCCGGATCGAGGGGGTGCTCATGCCCCCCTGTAGCCTGGGGGACCCAGCCTATCCCCTCACCCAGTGGCCGATGAACTTGTTCCCGGTTGTCTGGACCCCAGCGCAGGTGCTGTACAATTCCCACCTGTGGCATGCAGGACCGTGGTCAAGAGGGCGTTCAGGGCCCTCAAGCAGCGCTGGTGGAACCTCGCTACTCGGCTGGACTATACGGTGGAGACCTCAGCCCTGGTGATAGGCGCCTCCTGTGTGTTGCACAATGTGTGCGAGACAGATAGGGTGGCCCTGGAATACCCCGTGCCTCTGTGACCTCCCAGACCGGTGCCTCTGTATGTGAATGCTGAGAACCCATGGGAGTACTGTTACGCCAAGTGTATCCGTGTCACCCTAGCCAGGCATATAGGCCAGGAGGCCGAGGCGTGAGGGCACTCTAGCCCGACCCCACCACCCAGGGGCCCCCGCCAGTTCCCTGGGTGGGCCCCTCCATGGCCAATGGCCCTCCCACACCTTCGGTCCCAGTAACAGACCAAAGGAGGCAGGAGTGCTGCACAGACATTTATTCATTCACCCTAGTACATGTGCCCCTACACCATCACCCCAACCACCGTGCAGGTCCATTCCCCTCCTCAGACTGTCCTTCCCCTTCCCCCCTTTCCCCCCTCTCCAGGGATGCCCCCTCGGCTTCCCTGTAGTCGCTGCTGAGCTCTGGGAGTTCCCCTCCCTCCCACTGTCTGTGTCCCCAACCGTGTCCTGGGAGGCCTCTGGTCCTGAGGGGCAGATGGTGGTGGGAGGGATGGAGGACCTGGAACCAGAGGGGCCCCCCTGTGTGGCTGCTCCCTCCGGAGGTCTACAGGGAGGTGGATGCGTGGCCCCAACTGGTGTTGAGGCAGCTGGGGTGGTTGCCGAGGTGGTGGGGACTCCGAGGGGTCTCGCATCAGGCCTTGGATAGGCAGGGTCCCCGGTGGGGTCACTGTCATCACATACGCACTCATAGTGCCCACGTGCAGGAACAGGGATGTCCCGATGATGTGGGACCTATCCATTTTTGCAGAATGCCCCTCAATGGCCTGTTCCAGCTGCCCAAACACCTCCACCTGCCTGCTGTGTTCCCGGTGCTCCTGCCTCCGTTCCAGGCACACCTCCACCTGGAGTATCCAGTCCCTTGCCTCTGCCTGTTGCAGGGAGCACTCTATGGCTGCCTCCATGCGGTCCACAGCCACTATCATCTGCGCCCCCTGTTCAGTGGTTGTCCGGACTATGTCCTCAGCCTGCTCCTCCCTCCGGCACCATATTTGTGCCCGGTGCTCCCTCATCCGCTGTGCTGGGGGCATGGGCCTGGATCCCTGTGGCCCCTCTGGCTGCCCTGTGGGTTATACAGAGGTAGATGGTTAGCCGCCCTGCCCAGCCACCCCCTGGTCGGGGACCCACCTGGGGGCTGGGGCCCCCTGGGTTGGCAGCTGGTCTCCCCCCACAGTCCCCCTCCAGGCCTCCATGGCCCCCCTCCTCACCAGTGTGCCTCACCTGGGCCCTCCAGGGCTGTTCTCCGCCAGCCTCCTTGCCCGCCTGTCTCTCTTGCTGGGCTGTGCCATGCCCTGTGGGGGCATGGGGGGTTGTGATTGGAGGTGGGATGTAGGCTTGGCTGTGTGGCACCCCTGACCCCTGTTCTGTGGTCAGGGGTGTCGGGGGTGGCTGGGGCCTGCCCCCTGGCCAGGGATCCCCCTTTTCTCCCCCCCACCCCTGGTCCTCCTCCCCTCCCAGCTGCCTGCTTACCCTCAATGTCTGTCTCTGATCCCTCCGAGGCTGGCCCCTCCGTGTAGCTGGAGTCCCCCTGTGACCACTGGCTGACTGTGATCAGTGTGCAGGCCTTGGAGTCTGCCTGTCCATCTTGGAGGTGGGAGCTGTCCAGAATTGTGTCAGGGGGGCCTGCTGGTCCCCAAGGTCCTGGGGCATTCCTCCTGGGGGTCTGGGGCCCTGGAGCTGGTGCTTTCTTGGAGGTCAGTGAGGGTAGGGGGTTCCTCGACCCGTTCCCTGCCCTGAACCACGGTGCTCCCCATGAGGCATGGGGCTACTATGGATCCCTTCATGTAGAGTATGAGGTCCAGGGCATCATAGTAGGGGGTGGTCTGGGCTCCATGCCCGGAGCACCGGTTGTTGTCCCGGATGGCCTTGTACCACCTCTTTAGTTCCTTCGCCTTTGATCAGCACTGGGCCATGGTCCGGTGATGTCCTGCTGCCTCCATTTCCTGCACAATCTCCCAGAACGCGTGCTCATTGTGCTGATTGAGTGCGAGCTCCAGTTGATGCTCCAGGGTCCCCCAGATTCAGATAAAGTCCTGGGTCTCCTGGTGCCCCCATTGCCCCCTCTGTGGTAGGGACATCTCCCCCATGTTCCCTCTTGTTCCTCCTCTTCCTCCTGCTCTTGCTCCTCCTCCTCCACCTCCGACTGGACAGCGCCCATCTCCTCCGGGGGCTCAGGTTCCCAGGCCCGTTTCTGTGTCTGCAGGATGGGGGGGGTTGGTTGGTTGCTGTTCTGCCCCTGTCCCACTGCCCGTCCCCTTCCCGCTTCCTCTGACCAGGCATCTGCCCTCCTAGGTTCCCCTGTGTTGCTGGGTTCCCTACCCTTCGGTCCCATTACCCGTTTCTGTAGTGCGTTCCCCCCCCCCCAGTCCAGTCATTGTCTCCGGGGTGACTTGTCCCAGCTGCTGCTGCTGCTTCTGTCCCTCCACCTCCTCCATGTGCAGCGCAACCACCTGCTCCACCTGTGCCGCCTTCTCCACCTCCCTCGCTCTCTTGCCTGCCACTCTCCTCTCCCTTCCACCTCACTCCATCCCACCATGTTCCCCTGCTGCCGTGTGCCCTTTAAATCTCCCTCCGTGGCCTGTGTTGTGGATGGTTGCCTGGCAGTGACGTTACGTTCTTTGTCCCCGGATAGGAATCATTTTCTTTTATTCCGCTCGGTGGTTGCTGTTCAGACGTTACTTTTTTTTGTTTCCCGTTGGGAATCTCTTTGACCACACTTTCAGTAATGGTCCAGGCCGGAGCTCCAGAAGCATGGTTACTTTTGACCCCATGTGGGTATTGACTGTGGTGAACATCTGGCAGCCACCGAACAGATGTTCAGGGCGCTTTGGCCCCGCCGCAGGATTGAGCGTGATTCACTGTGGTTGACTGTGATTTCGTAACATCTGAAAATACCCACTGTCTCAAGAATGTACATATTTAGGACTCTCCCATATCTCATAACTCCCAGTCCAATGTTCTATTATGGGGAGAATCGTATTAAAAGATATAGCAGCCCAGTCCTCAAATCGCTGCATACTGCCACACATACACTATAACCTCCAAACCAGCCTCCTGTACTGTCTTTCTGCAAAAAACCCAAGGTACTTGAGGTATGTGGCTTCTTAAACTTAATGGCAAATTGCCTTATGCAATTAAATAATAGCAGTTTATTTCATGATTTATAATAAGATTCAGGCTGGGCAGATGCCCATGCACCTTTGAGTGATGCCAAGTGCAAAGAGTTTCTATGTTAGTGGTCCCCAGTCATGGTGTTTTTTTCTCAGCTTCATTGGGCAAGATTAGGTTAAAAATGGGCAAGATCAGTTGATACAATATTCACTGTTGAGATTCATTTCAGCTCTACTGCAAGAGTGTTTGATTTCTCCAGCTGAGACATTACTTTCCCATACACAATTTTATCAAGCTTCTCTTTAAAAAAGTTCCACTAAAGTTTATTTTTGAATAAAGATTTGCTTGTGTTGCTGTGGGTTATGGAAGCACACTGCACAATCAGGTAGAAACCAGGGAATCAAAGAACAGCAGCTCCTGGGGCATGAGGGACTCCCTCTAAAGTGTGATTTTAATCTAATCAGACCTGCAGGATTATGAGTCTTATTCCTCTAAGGGAAATTTCTGCCCAAATTTTATAAAATGTTGTAAATTCATTAAAGTCTCAAATTAACTTTAATAAAGGAAGCAGGAGGGGAAGAATCACAATTGACACCTGGCAAACGGAGACATTGGGGCATTCTTTTTCCAATGTTGTTTTCATTTTATACACATAGTCATATTAGTCTCAGAGCAATGCACTTCTGTTAGCTTACAGAGAATACAAAACTGCAATTGGAGGAACGATGGGGGCTTTTAGATGGATGCAGAGGCAACCACCCCCAGAGCTGCACTGAGCGTGCAGTCCTGAATCCTCCCACTTGCTGCCTGCCTGAGTCGACTTAGATGAATCTGGCAAATTCCCCAGTCCACTGTCTGTCTGTGAGACACTCCCCATACCATAGAGCTGCAGGCAATGCAGCTCTAAAGCATTGCATGGGGCAACAGCCAGCAGAAAGTGGAGCTTCAGCATGGGTCTGCTGAGCGGGCAGACAGCTGCTCCACTTCGGGCCAGTGCCTCTGGTTTGACTGGCCTGCTCTGTCAGTGGCACTCTGGAATTTTCCAGAGTGGCAAGGCTTGCCAAGAGCAGGCACAGCCTGCTCTTCTGCATATCTGGTGGGACCACCTGTAGACAGACAGGCCACCCGGGGGTGTAGCAGGCTGGCATGGCCAGCAACTGGGGCAACAGTCCATCTAAAAGCATCCAAAAGCAATCCATGGACTGCCTGCAGAGATACAAAGTATTTTCAGACATGACGGGGCCTGTATTGGTCCCATTACGGAATCACCCTTTGACCCCAGCCGGGATCAAACCAGCATGTCCAACAGACGTGCCGGTGGATCTCGGCAGGGAATCGGAGAGGGGGCGGGGCCACGTGGCACAACATGTGGCTGCACAGCCCCGCCCCCCATGCTTCGTTACCGCCCACCCTCTTGGAAGATGGGCGGGTGCCGCAGCCAATGCGGCCGCAGCACCCACCTGCAACGACCATGGCCCGGAATCCCGCCGCTGATTCCAGGCCATGGTAGGCGGCCAGACGATATGATCCCCTTGGTCACAGGGAAGAATCGCAGTCGCCATGCAATCAGGGCTGGTCCCGCCGGGACCTCCGATCGCGTGGTGAATGTGATTCCCCCCCATGATTCACGGGGGTGAACATCTGGGGGGGGAAACTTCCGTTCCCCCCATCAGACGTTATGGNTTTCTGTGTCTGCAGGATGGGGGGGGTTGGTTGGTTGCTGTTCTGCCCCTGTCCCACTGCCCGTCCCCTTCCCGCTTCCTCTGACCAGGCATCTGCCCTCCTAGGTTCCCCTGTGTTGCTGGGTTCCCTACCCTTCGGTCCCATTACCCGTTTCTGTAGTGCGTTCCCCCCCCCCCAGTCCAGTCATTGTCTCCGGGGTGACTTGTCCCAGCTGCTGCTGCTGCTTCTGTCCCTCCACCTCCTCCATGTGCAGCGCAACCACCTGCTCCACCTGTGCCGCCTTCTCCACCTCCCTCGCTCTCTTGCCTGCCACTCTCCTCTCCCTTCCACCTCACTCCATCCCACCATGTTCCCCTGCTGCCGTGTGCCCTTTAAATCTCCCTCCGTGGCCTGTGTTGTGGATGGTTGCCTGGCAGTGACGTTACGTTCTTTGTCCCCGGATAGGAATCATTTTCTTTTATTCCGCTCGGTGGTTGCTGTTCAGACGTTACTTTTTTTTGTTTCCCGTTGGGAATCTCTTTGACCACACTTTCAGTAATGGTCCAGGCCGGAGCTCCAGAAGCATGGTTACTTTTGACCCCATGTGGGTATTGACTGTGGTGAACATCTGGCAGCCACCGAACAGATGTTCAGGGCGCTTTGGCCCCGCCGCAGGATTGAGCGTGATTCACTGTGGTTGACTGTGATGTCGTAACATCTGAAAATACCCACTGTCTCAAGAATGTACATATTTAGGACTCTCCCATATCTCATAACTCCCAGTCCAATGTTCTATTATGGGGAGAATCGTATTAAAAGATATAGCAGCCCAGTCCTCAAATCGCTGCATACTGCCACACATACACTATAACCTCCAAACCAGCCTCCTGTACTGTCTTTCTGCAAAAAACCCAAGGTACTTGAGGTATGTGGCTTCTTAAACTTAATGGCAAATTGCCTTATGCAATTAAATAATAGCAGTTTATTTCATGATTTATAATAAGATTCAGGCTGGGCAGATGCCCATGCACCTTTGAGTGATGCCAAGTGCAAAGAGTTTCTATGTTAGTGGTCCCCAGTCATGGTGTTTTTTTCTCAGCTTCATTGGGCAAGATTAGGTTAAAAATGGGCAAGATCAGTTGATACAATATTCACTGTTGAGATTCATTTCAGCTCTACTGCAAGAGTGTTTGATTTCTCCAGCTGAGACATTACTTTCCCATACACAATTTTATCAAGCTTCTCTTTAAAAAAGTTCCACTAAAGTTTATTTTTGAATAAAGATTTGCTTGTGTTGCTGTGGGTTATGGAAGCACACTGCACAATCAGGTAGAAACCAGGGAATCAAAGAACAGCAGCTCCTGGGGCATGAGGGACTCCCTCTAAAGTGTGATTTTAATCTAATCAGACCTGCAGGATTATGAGTCTTATTCCTCTAAGGGAAATTTCTGCCCAAATTTTATAAAATGTTGTAAATTCATTAAAGTCTCAAATTAACTTTAATAAAGGAAGCAGGAGGGGAAGAATCACAATTGACACCTGGCAAACGGAGACATTGGGGCATTCTTTTTCCAATGTTGTTTTCATTTTATACACATAGTCATATTAGTCTCAGAGCAATGCCCTTCTGTTAGCTTACAGAGAATACAAAACTGCAATTGGAGGAACGATGGGGGCTTTTAGATGGATGCAGAGGCAACCACCCCCAGAGCTGCACTGAGCGTGCAGTCCTGAATCCTCCCACTTGCTGCCTGCCTGAGTCGACTTAGATGAATCTGGCAAATTCCCCAGTCCACTGTCTGTCTGTGAGACACTCCCCATACCATAGAGCTGCAGGCAATGCAGCTCTAAAGCATTGCATGGGGCAACAGCCAGCAGAAAGTGGAGCTTCAGCATGGGTCTGCTGAGCGGGCAGACAGCTGCTCCACTTCGGGCCAGTGCCTCTGGTTTGACTGGCCTGCTCTGTCAGTGGCACTCTGGAATTTTCCAGAGTGGCAAGGCTTGCCAAGAGCAGGCACAGCCTGCTCTTCTGCGTATCTGGTGGGACCACCTGTAGACAGACAGGCCACCCGGGGGTGTAGCAGGCTGGCATGGCCAGCAACTGGGGCAACAGTCCATCTAAAAGCATCCAAAAGCAATCCATGGACTGCCTGCAGAGATACAAAGTATTTTCAGACATGACGGGGCCTGTATTGGTCCCATTACGGAATCACCCTTTGACCCCAGCCGGGATCAAACCAGCATGTCCAACAGACGTGCCGGTGGATCTCGGCAGGGAATCGGAGAGGGGGCGGGGCCACGTGGCACAACATGTGGCTGCACAGCCCCGCCCCCCATGCTTCGTTACCGCCCACCCTCTTGGAAGATGGGCGGGTGCCGCAGCCAATGCGGCCGCAGCACCCACCTGCAACGACCATGGCCCGGAATCCCGCCGCTGATTCCAGGCCATGGTAGGCGGCCAGACGATATGATCCCCTTGGTCACAGGGAAGAATCGCAGTCGCCATGCAATCAGGGCTGGTCCCGCCGGGACCTCCGATCGCGTGGTGAATGTGATTCCCCCCCATGATTCACGGGGGTGAACATCTGGGGGGGGAAACTTCCGTTCCCCCCATCAGACGTTATGGTCCCTTGCTCACCATGTGGGTATTCCGTGTGGTTAAGCGTGGGATCGTAACATCTGAAAATACCCATAGATGACTTGCTTTGTTTCAACTTGGTACCAAAGACTGCTAAAATCAGATTAAACTCTTTTTGTAGGGGTGTGCAATTTTGTATCATTTAATTAATTATGAAAATGAATGAATGTGAGTTTTTGTAACTGAGGTAACAAAAAAATAAGCAAATTACCTTCATTTGATTTCATTCATTTTTATTTATTCATTTTATTTTATTTTTAAAAAGTTTAAAATCACTGCATATGCACAAAATGGCTGCCAATGCCCTTTTAATTGAGTTAACAAGCTCAACTTCGCTGAGTTTCAGTCGTCACAATGACTGATTATCCGAGATATTGACAAAGAAACCTCATTCCGTCTCTCTCAGGTTTTGATTTTTAAAATGAATATATTAACAAAAGTGTAATAAAGACAAGATTCCTAATGACAAGAGAGTTAAAAAAAGCCCATACTATACTATATTTGCACGTGGCAGAGTGTATGACTATAGCACTGAGATTTTAGGAATATCAATTACCTTTTTGTAGCTAAAACAAATAGCTATGGATCAAATGCAGCATCAGTAAAAGAACTATAGAATATAGGGAATAACACTGGGTCTTCTTTAACAAGATAGGCCACAATGCACAAGTGACAGGCAGATACAGTCAACTGGGATTTTTTTCCCTTTGCAAAAACTCACAAAGGGCTGCTGGATAAGCTATCCTTTGCTGTTCTAATAGTAAATGGTTCTTACAAACTGAGCCAAAACCCATAGCTATACTTTGTTTGTCAATTCTGGTTTTTGTAGCTGATTCCTAAAGAATAATCAATGCCCAGAATCAAATGTTTGGGGAAATAATTATCAAATTTGTTATTGTTTTTCTCCTTGGCCTTCATTCATGTGGTATGTGGGAAATGTCTTAAAATTTCTATGTCAAGTTACCTTAAGCTTATGTTTACTTTCCTTGCATGCGTCCTAAACATTTAAGAGATGGAGACAAAAGTAGTTCAAATGCTGTCTTTTATTGGACCAACTTCTGTTGGCAAGAATATGCAAGCTTTCGGATGACACAGGGACTTTCCTCAGGCATGAAACAAGGTTTGGCAAGCTCTTTCCTCCAGCTTTGGGTATTTTCAGACATGACGAGATCACAGTGAACCACGGCCAATATCCACATGGGGCCAAAGCGCCCTGAACGTCGGTTAGGCTGCTGCCAGATGTTCACCGCGGTCGATTCCCACATGGGGTCAATTTCACCCACGCTTCCGGGCTCCCCGCCGGACAATCGCCGCAAGCGTGGTCAAAGAGATCCCCGGCGGGAACCAACAAAAAGTAACATCTGGCTGGCACCCACGGCCCAGAATCCCCGGCGGGATTCCAGGCTGTGGTCAAATCGGGTGGGCGCTGCAGCCGCATTGGTTGCGGCATCCGTCCATTTCCCCAGAGGGCGGGTGGCGGGGGGAGCATGGGGGGGCGGGGCCATGCGGCCGCAAGTTGCACTGCGCAGCCCCGTCACCTCCCCGATTCCCCACCAGGATCAGCCGGCACATCTGTTGGATGTGCCGGAGTGATACCGGCGGGGAATCATTTGGGTGATTCCGGGATGGGGAAAATGCCGCCCTGTCTCATCTGAAATCACCCCATGTCATAAACCTGACTCCTGAGCTTTGCTCTGATTCTGCCTGACTTGGTTATTTCAGTATTTTGGTATTTTAGTTATGTCATTTTCCAGTAATTGTGCATGCACAATAGTGCTAGTCCTCCTTATTGGCCTCCCCCGCTCTCACCTGTCCCCCCTTGTCTCCGTCCAAAACTCCGCAGCTAGGGTCTTCCACTCAGCCCGTCGCTTCGACCATATGCAGACTCTCCTCTCCTCGCTTCACTGGTTCCCTCTTCCCGAACACATCCTTCACAAACTCCTGGTGTTCACTTACAAAACCCTTCACAAACTGGCTCCCCCTTACCTCTCAGCCCTAGTCTCCTTACACACTCCTGCATGCACTCTTTGCTCCTCCTCTTCCCCCTCCCTCGCTCTCCCTCATCTCTTCTCCTCTAACCGCCTCCGTCCCTTCTCCCTTGCTGTCCCCCCCCCATGCCTGGAAGTCCCTCCCTGCCCACATCCGCCTTGCCCCCTC
>QEPC01004991.1:1119-21060 GCA_003113815.1 Sphenodon punctatus | reverse complement strand
CCCCCCCCATGCCTGGAAGTCCCTCCCTGCCCACATCCGCCTTGCCCCCTCCCTCCGCACCTTCAAATCCCTCCTCAAAACCCACCTCTTCCTCTCCATGTTTCCTGATGTCTGTTAGAACTTTCCTTTCAATATTTGCTGTCCACCCTCCCCACAGACTCCTGCCTAACTGCAACCAAGCCAAGCACATACACCTGAGACTTCGCATCTACTTGAATGTAATTTATACCTTGTCTCTCCCTATGTCCCCTATCCTTGTCTTCCCCCTCCATGTCTATTAGATTGTAAGCCATAGACAGGGACTGCATCTATCTTATTGTTCTTTAAAGTGACAGGTACACAGCTTGTGCTATACAAATGCTAATGCTAATAATAATAATAATAATAATAATAATAATAATAATAATAATGTCAAAATGATGCAACAAAAATACCAAATGACCAAAATACCAAAACAGTCAATTTTAAATATTAAATACACATACACCCATGAAAAAAATCCAACTAATCAAAATGGATACCTAGGAGAGCATACATGGATATTGGTTATTAATTGTTCCATCATTTTTAGTTTGGCCAGAGTCCATTGAATGGGTCTCGCCATTTTTTAAAGTACTTGTTTCAGCTCCACTCATAACTTGGCATGACTTCCTGGTTATGGTCTTGGTTCATCATTTAGCTGTGATTCAAACACTGACCTTGCTGGCCCACAAAACTGGCTGTGATCTTGACACAAGTTCATTGCCAGTGAGCTGGGTCACACTGCTGGCCAGTCTGCACACTCCCACAGATATGAACTCAGTACCAACAACCTTTTATTTAGAAGATGCATCATATTTACAGCTGGAAAAGAGTACTCACAAAATAGGTATAATCATCGATTTTCTGGTACCCAAATCAATCCAACAACATTGATTATCAATTGATCTGGGTACCCAATGTCCCAGAATGGTTACTTCTGGTACATATTTTTCAACTTCTTTTTCCAATTTACCAATTTCCAACATTTATTTATTGGTTTTACGTCACAGAAAATTGACTTCTGGTCCCAATTTTTAAATTTTTCATCCTGCTTCTTTAGTTTTCTGACCCAAGATACCGATCAGTAATCAGAAAACCTGTAATAGTAATCAGTAAAAATAACTGGGGTTTTGGGTATCCAGGTATCCAAAAATGTGGGTATTACCCATGGAAATTAAGTACACATTTATATTTCAGCCCTAATCATGCTCTTTTTTGGAACAGTAAACTTGTAGGATAAAATTCTAGAGGAGATAAACATCCTAGCTGACACTCATAACATGGATGAGTTTTAATTATCAAATTAATGAAATGTTTGCTAAAAACCAGAGGAAATGGCAAGTTTAGTAAATTGCAAGTTCAGTAAATGGCAAGTTCAAAAATGTGGGTATTACCCATGGAAATTAAGTACACATTTATATTTCAGCCCTAATCATGCTCTTTTTTGGAACAGTAAACTTGTAGGATAAAATTCTAGAGGAGATAAACATCCTAGCTGACACTCATAACATGGATGAGTTTTAATTATCAAATTAATGAAATGTTTGCTAAAAACCAGAGGAAATGGCAAGTTTAGTAAATTGCAAGTTCAGTAAATGGCAAGTTCAAAAATGTGGGTATTACCCATGGAAATTAAGTACACATTTATATTTCAGCCCTAATCATGCTCTTTTTTGGAACAGTAAACTTGTAGGATAAAATTCTAGAGGAGATAAACATCCTAGCTGACACTCATAACATGGATGAGTCTTACTTATCAAATTAATGAAATGTTTGCTAAAAACCAGAGGAAATGGCAAGTTTAGTAAATTGCAAGTTCAGTAAATGGCAAGTTCAAAAATGTGGGTATTACCCATGGAAATTAAGTATACATTTATATTTCAGCCCTAATCATGCTCTTTTTTGGAACAGTAAACTTGTAGGATAAAATTCTAGAGGAGATAAACATCCTAGCTGACACTCATAACATGGATGAGTCTTACTTATCAAATTAATGAAATGTTTGCTAAAAACCAGAGGAAATGGCAAGTTTAGTAAATTGCAAGTTCAGTAAATGGCAAGTTCAAAAATGTGGGTATTACCCATGGAAATTAAGTATACATTTATATTTCAGCCCTAATCATGCTCTTTTTTGGAACAGTAAACTTGTAGGATAAAATTATAGAGGAGATAAACATCCTAGCTGACACTCATAACATGGATGAGTCTTACCTATCAAATTAATGAAATGTTTGCTGAAAACCAGAGTAAATGGCAAGTTCAATTCACCAGTCAACTTGGCTATAGTTCCATTCCAAACCCATGTAGTCAAGTAACTGGAAAATGTTGGCGGTGACTTTTATGTCCATCCTTTCATACACTGTCAATGGATGATCTCTGTTAGAGGGGGTGGGGGGACAACAAACATTCAACTCCCCTTCTAATGTGTCAGGCCGCTTTTACACGAGCAGCCAGGGAAATGCATTCTTCAACACGCTACTGGGAAAAGCTGCTCAGGATGTGTTTACATGCACCGGAAGTACCCACCTGCCATAGGAATCAGGACCATGTGCGGCCTCTTTGAAGATGCATTCTGGAAACCTCGATATCAGGATTTCCAGGATGTGTCTTCAAAGAGGTCACGTGAGACTGCGCGTTCTGCTGATTCCTATGGCAGGTGATCGCTTCTGGTATGTGTAAATGCACCCTGCAAGGCTTTTCCCAGCGGTACGTTGAAGAATGTGCTTACCTGGCCACTTCAGTAAAAGTGGCCTCAAAGGGAACATTCTTCGCAGTCCAAAATATATTTATTCAGTTTAAATAGCAGAATGGGACCATAATTAAATTAGAGAAACAAAAAACCTATTGTTTTACAAACTTAGTTAAGACAGATTCATACCAAGCAAACTTTAACAAACTTAGAAATTGTGTGTTAAGGCTCCCGCCTTAACTTCCACACCATGTACGCAGTAAAGATGTATGGCTTTGCATACTGTGCTCACTTACAACTTAGGGTCCATGCACCCACACTTTGCCTTGGTCTTTCAGCTCCAGTCCTCTTCCTTTGCAGGTTGGGGGCAACACTAAACCTAGGACAGCACGCTCCTCCATGTCCAGTATTACATTGCTAGTCTACTTCCAACGTGGCAAGAATTTCTCTTTCATTTACATTCTGGATCTCCATTGTGTGCCACTAGGTCAAATACATCCCTCCACTGCACAGGTGACTAAGAGCACATAAATATGCCACCATCGAACAACTACATAGACCAGTTCTGCTGTCCTTACATTTAAAGTCCTTTTATTTCAAAACCCCACCTACTCTAACCCACTACTTATTTCCCCCCACCCACTGTAATCCACTAACCACCACTTCACTCGCAGACACTGCAAGAGTTCTGACTTCAGCTTTCACCCCCCACCCTACCCCCAGTTTCATCTACTAGCTTCCAATCTCATAACACAGAACCCAGAGGTCTGGACTAACCAATAAACTTCACTCACCTTCCAAAAAAAATAAAACTCCTGACCACTATAATGACCATCACCTCTAATAGAGAATAGGACAGAGTGTATGAAATGACAACCCCCTTCCCCCCCAAAAAAAGAAAACACCACCCACGAGAGGACGTGTAAAACACAAGGTGACAATAGAGACTAGAACAACAAGGAGGTAGCTATGGTGCTTAATAGCACGACAGTAGTGTTCACCTCCTATCACTCCTCCCGATCATTTATATCACCAAAAATCTTGACATTCTACCAATTTCTTATGCCATTCCTTCTACTACTCCACCAAGTTTCTTAATGGTTTACTTCATCCCTGTACCCTCGTCCCTGTCATTCCACCGTCTCTCCCTGCTGTCTTTGTTATTCCACATCATCTTCCTCCCCCACTCCCAAAGATGCATCTCCATTGTATTATTTCACAAAGTTAATGAGATATAATTTAATTCCAAATTAACATTAATGTTTCATCCATTCCTTCCATTGGCATTTCCATGAATTCAATGTCAACGTGTACCCAAATTCTTATTAAACACTTACATAGCATTCTCCTCAGCTTTAGTGTTGCCCCCAACCTGCAAAAGGAAGTGGATTGGAGCTGAAAGACCAAGGCAAAGTGTGGGTGCATGGAGCCTAAGTTATAAGCAAGCACAGTATGCTAAGCCAATCCATACAACATCTTTACTGCTTATATGGTGTGGAGGTTAAGGTGGGAGCCTTAACACACAATTTCTAGGTTTGTTAAAGTTTGCTTGATATGAATCTGCTTTAACTAAGTTTGTATAACCGTAGGTTTTTTGTTTCTCTAATTTCTTTGGTTTTTTAAAAAATGAAGTAGTATATATAATGCTGAGGAAACAAAGTCAGAAATGTGGAAGGAACTATGCTTAAATTAAAGTTTAAAAATCATTGTTTAGGTCCTGACTACAAGCTATCTTTTCCTTGAGTGAATCCATCTGGGAAGGGGATTTTCACAATCCTGTGGGAAGGGGGGGACTGGAGCTGAGCTGAGGCTCTAGACCCCTCCCCCTTCCTAGAAGAGAGAACAACTGTGTTGGGAAGTAGCCAGGGATGTCCTGGAGCAGACTTGACAACCCCCTTCCAACAGGACAGAAGTGCTCTGTGGGGAAGCAGACAGGGATCTGCTGGAGCAGCGGGACGCTTTGGAAGGTGACTGGAGCTCAGGCCATTGCGGGTCCATGGCTACTTCCCGGCAGAGCAGTTCTCTCCTGTGGGAAGGGGGGACTGNAAACTGCGTTCGCCCATCTCTAGTGCAAGTATATTTTGGAGCTCATGTTTGCAAAGCTTTGTCAAAGACGTATGTTGAGTCAATATTTCTCAAACTTTTAAAAACTGTGTCCCTACTTTTTTTTCGTCTGTGGTAGTTAAGACCTGTGCCTCCACTGCACATTCACCAATATAACTTGCTCCCTCTCCCTTCCCACCCTCCAGTTGCTTCCTCCCCCGTCTCTTTCCTTTAGTTCTCTGACTCTCATCTCCTTTCATAACCTACCATTTTGGAAATGCCCCCCAGCACTTACAGTGAAGATAGATGTTTGCAGCTGTGTTCCTTCTCTGCTCTCTCCTTGGGGCACCTGTCCACCAGTTTGAGAAACACTTTCTTGAATAACAAGAGAGAAACACTATCCTTGGACTGAATCCTGGCTTAAAATATATTAATGAAGAAACTGCTTCAGTCTCTCAGAAAATAAATAGCAACTTTTATCCAGGTAGGCAGCGCTAACTAATGTTTGGGGAGAGGTAAGAAAGGTTGGTGCTGATCACAGTACTTATTATTCCACATTTTCAGATTCGGCCCTGAGTTGTCTTTCTCTTCCAAGCCTCTATCTTGAAATTTGCTAAGCACCAGTAGAGTAAACAATAGGGATGGGACATCTGGCAATAAAACATCTACCAGTTTTACCGGTTACCGGTTTGCAAAATCCCGGTTTGACGGATTAAAACCAGTTTACCGGTGCCGGATCTATTGCATTGATTTAAATGGGGAACTGTCAGTGTCCCCACTGAAATCAATGGGGGGAAAAAACAATCCCTCCCCCTTCAATGGCCGCAATGTAAAACAATCTGGCACGGGGAACCAGTACCAGTACCCCCAATATCCGGATTAATCCGATACTGCCGGTACAGCAAAATACCGGCAGTATCAGATACCGGATAATCCAGACTTCCCACCCCTAGTAAACAATAGTCTTAAATGAAGTGAGAACAGCTTCACATTCTGGCCATTCGCAATGTTCTAGCCCTTATTTTAAAGCCCCTCCCCAAATTTTCACCATTGCATATCATCATGTGCCCAAGTTAAATCAAATACCAACATCCTCTCACATACACACTCACTCACTCACTCACTCAGTCTCTCTCATACAGAAATACACACATGCTCAGCTCAAACATACATACTTTCAAACACATTCTTACACATGTACTCTCCATACTTTCCTTATGGGGTCCTCTCCCATCAGATCCAGCTCATTTCTGCTCTCCCATTCTCCCATGGGATCCCACTTGGTTTCTGAATTGGATATACTGTTGCTGCCTCTGCCAGTGGAGCTGAAGCCACTACTGCCACTGGAACCATAACCACCACTCTCATGAAGGAAATAGTCATTCCTCCCCCCTCTCCCCCCCCCTACTGCTGTCATCTGAATTGGCCTGGCACCTGGGGGAAATGGTAATGCTTCCTCACTCTCCTCCACATGCTAGTCCACAATTTTGGCCCCCTTCCGAACCCACTCCACAATTTGCCCCCCCTGTCAACTGATCTTGAACTGACCCTGTGGGCTGACCTTGCTCAAGCAATGCAGTTAAGCAGGCACATAGCTAGGTTGGAATGGGCCCCATTGCAGAAGCTGGAGTGGGCCCTCTAAGTTCTCCCAGTGCCAAGGGACACAGCTGCACTGGTGAGCATGGGCCCCCCAGGCTCATGGACTCCAGTGCAGTTGCACTCCCTGTCCCTATTCTATGTCTGTCCTTGTATAGAGAGCCTACGTATAAGCATGTCCTTAACTGAATAAGGATCCCAGACTTGGCACTTTTCAATATCAGTTCCCAGTTTCTCAAACCATTGTGACTGCCATGCTTGTTTTTTGCATGAAGTTAATCTGTTCCGCAACTTCAAAGCTTTGCACAACTTTGCTTCTGTCTACACCTCTGTGCTGTTTCCCCCTTGTCTAGGATGCACATTAGCATCCTTACTAACTACTCCCTTTCTGTTCTCTTCCTTGATCTTGCCTTTGTTCCTTCCTTGTTGCCCCTTAGGCTTGCAGCAGACTCACTCTTTTAATGAGCCAATTAAGCATCCTCTTTTTCATTCACCTTTCTACTCAGTCATAATCCACCAAAGCAAAAAATATTTTTAGAAAGAAAGAAAGAAAGAAAGAAAGAAAGAATTGAATGTAGTAATTTTTATTTTCTTTAAAAAATACAATTTCCTTCTTTAATTAAATAACAACGATGGGCATGATAATTGTGATAAAACCATAAAAGACACTGAGCTGAGCTTCAGGTTGAAGTGCAGGTCTTCTTTTCCTTTGCACGGTTCATCTTATGTCAACATAGTGTATGCAGAATGAAATAAATAACATTAAGGGGCTAGTTAAAGGATACATATGGTTTTATAGCTAGGAGATATATCTATGGTGTGCAGTTTCATCATTTATTTATTCTCTTACAGTTTTAATGCCAAAGTAGTTATTTCTCTTGTGTTTTATATCCATTAGGTATTATTTTGTTTTGTTCCTATAATAGTTAGAGCCATTATTATATGAATCCATATGGGTTAAAGTCATTAATGATGCTTAAATATTGCCTCTAAAGTTCCCTTCAGATGTATTTTTTTTTATTAAAGTGCACCATTTCAAAGATTTATTTTTTCAGTGAATTGCTCTAATACTTTGATCCTATGGATTGCTCTTTATATGGAATAAGTCAAACCTAGTGCTAACATTTGCTTGGTTTGCCATGTACAACAGAATCCGTATTAAAATCCTGTAATGGGGTTTATGGGTCACTGCCTCAACTAAAAGCACTGCTAGCTCCTGGCAGTATAGAAGAATGGGAAAATATGCCCCAAATTCTTTCAAAATTGTAAACAGTCAAGCTACCAATTCATGGAAAACAGATTGTTGCTAACGAACTCAACTTATGTGCTGCAGAGAACTGGGAAGTGAAGGATAGTGATACAATTCAAGCTGCTGTTGTTACTCAATGAAACAGGAACACAAGGGTTACTTAATGCAGTTTGGTAGAGATCGCATTTACATCTAACCGGAGCTTCTTTTGTTTTGTCCTCTATATTGTTTTTGGTATGACTGGGAGTTTAATGAAGTTGGCACAGAGCCTGAAATGTAATTTGCTATTTTTATTACTCTGTCAATATTGTGCATTAAGGCCCTCAATGGCCTTCGATGAATGTAAAAGAAACCCTTTAAACCGAGCAACTTAGAAACGAAAACAGGAAATGTCTAATGCATGTTTCTTAATACGGTAGCCTAGATTAAAGCTTTTGAAGTAGTCCCACTAATTAATTTGAAACTGTGATGAAAACACAAAGTGCCCAAAGATGTAAGGTTTCCAAGCTTTTCTGACAAGAGCATTTCATGACAGAAGTCTTTCTTGTTCTTGACAAATGCAATACATCACTATGGTATAATAGCCCAGATTGATGGCATGGCTGATAGTAATCCTCACAAGGAATGGAAGAAAACAGTTTATTTTCCAGCCCTAGACTCATAAACTTTAAAACAAAGCTGTTGGGTGTTAAAACAGATGTAAACCTTAATCTTATTTTCCTCTAATACTTCTGATTTACCTTTTCTTGAATTTTATCAACATAATTGGTTGAGCTATTTAATATGATAGGATTGCTTGGGATAGGGTAGGATAGAAATTAAGTAAATATACATGTGTGTATACATGTTTATCTATAGCTATGTAAAAAGTGTTGCAGATAGAGTTGAAACAGGTACTTTCTTTAGTACCTACATGTAATACCCATATTTTCTGGTACTGCATTGGGTACCTGATGGGTTACTCAGAAACCTGAAAATTCATTAACTTCTGGTACCAATTTTTCAATTTCTCCTTCCATTACTGATCAGCATACTGAGTCAGAAAACTGAAAAATCAGGATGGAAATCAAAAAGAATTGGGACCAAAAGTTGATTTTCTACAAACGAAAGTTGACTGTCCAGAACCAGAAATCGACATTCCAGGATAGAAAATCAATAAATAGGTGTTGGAAGTCAAAATATTGGTACAGAAGTAAAAAATCAGAACTGGAAGTCGATATTCTGAAACCAGAAGTCAACATTCGGGGCATCAGCTGACTGAATCAGGTTGCAGCAAAGTATGTAACAAAGTACATCAAATATCATTTGGGATCATGGCCCCATATAAAGATGATGTTACACCATTTGGGGGCCCAAACCATAGTTTAGGGACCCAGATAAATCTTTCTTGAACCCCATCTCTTGGTTTTTAATCAACTCCCAGCTTCTGATGACCAGAAGCAAACTCATCACAACCCAGGACACACACATTAAAGGTGGACCAAGATCCAGACAAAACAGCAAATGGAAAACCTGCTACTACAGGCATTATCAACACCCCTGAAGGAAAATCATTCAAAATACAAGCTTTAGAAGGACTGGCTTTAGAATTTGCAGAGCCCAGAGCAAAAATAAAAAGGGGGTCCTCCATATCCCTACTCCTTTAGCAATTTGCAATCTGATGTTTGCTTACAAAAACAAAAAAGTGTTGATTGTTTTCACACAAACACACAGACTTTCCTGTGCATGCACACATACATAAGCTCTCTGTCTCTTCCTTTTTCATATTTACACATAAACCTCTGGCAGGCGTAGGAGGTGGATTCAGGAATCGGTAATCTACTGATTTCTGGTCCTGAGGCTACTAGAGCTGGCTTCCCTGTGGGTGGCCCTGACCATGGCTCCTATTGGCCCTGCTTAAGGCTAGCTCTAACAAGAGGCCTTTCCATGCCAATCACAGCGTCTTTTATGTTCAATACACTAAATGACCCAATGGAAATTATGTTGGTGAAACCAAACAATCTTTATGTAAACAAATATATTCAGACAGGAAAAAAAGCCTATGGAAAAAGACACTGAAATCACCCCTGTGTGTTCACTTCTCCAAGAATGAAGACTTCATTATGGGTATTTTCAGACGTTACGAGATCACGGTGAACCACGGTGAATACCCACCTGTGGTCACCGTGTCTCGAACGTCTGTTTGGCGGCCGCCAGATGTTTGCCACGGTGAATACCCACATGGGGTCAATTTGAACCACGCTTCCCGGGCTAGCCAGGGGAATGTCCCGGGAAGCATGGTCAAAAAGATCCCCAGCGGGGACCAAGAAAAAGTCACATATGGCCGGTTGCCACGGCCTGGGATCCCCGGCAGGATCCTGGGCCATGGCGCTTCCAGCCTGACGCGGCGGCCGCAGTGGCCCCGCCGCCCGCCTGTCTCCCTGGAGGGCGGGCAGCGGGGTGCGTGGAGGGGGCAGGGCCGTGCGGCCGCACGTTGCGCCACGTGGCCCTGCCACCTCCCACATTCCCCGCTGGGATCCCCCCGGCACGTCTGATATGGCGTGACGGGGTGACCCCGGCGGGGAATGAAAGGGTTGTTTTCAGTACGGGGCCAAGTGGCCCCATAACGTCTGAAAATACCCTATCTCTCAGACTTTGTCCTAAAATGAAACTGTAAAACACATTGGGTAATTTCAGGCGTGATGGGCCCAGAGGATCTGTCTTGGATCCTGGTCTGTGATCCGGCCAGAGGTCCAGAACCGTGGTCAATTTGATCCAGGTCAGGTGTTCAGTGTGGTGAACATCTGGCCGGGAACAAACTGACGTGCATGGCCTTGCCGCCACCACAGGGGAGCCACTGTGGTCCATTGTGGTGAATGGCGATTTCATCACGTCTGAAACTATCCATTTAAAAAACAGACCCAGGAACTAAAATACAGAACTCTATTGGATACCAAAAACAATGACCTAAATAAATATTTGGATGATGATGATGATGATGATGATGATGATGATGATGATGATGATTAATAATAATAATAATAATACGAAATAATTTTATAAGCCATTTTAAACATTACTAAGTAACAGACAGCCTGCTGTTTTCCCTTCATTATACTTTTGCTAATCATCTTTCTTCCTCCCAACCCTTTTCCCCAAGAGCCCCAATATAAATTATTAATATATACCTAAATGTGTATTTGATGAATCTATAGTTCTGACTAGGGATGTGCCATTCATTTTCATTATTAGAATAAATATCATTTGACCTACTTTTTCCTTTTCTCTCTTACATTTGGGAAGAGCCATAACTTACCTATGGCCAACATGGAGGTGGCCACAGGTGCATTTACATTTACATGAGGAACACAAGCCAACCATGCCCCAGGGCAGATGAATATCAGCTGTATGTCATGCTGTGGTTGGGTGGGTGCAGGCTGCGGGGCCATACCATGGCAGAGCCACCCCACCCCACCCCATTAATACTGGCTAAGCACTCTTGCTTAGCACTGGCTGGCAGAAGCAGCCTTTCCCGATGCCTGTTAGAACTTTTCTTTCAATATTATTTACTGTCTGCCCTCCCCGCAGACCCCTGCTTAACTGCAACCAAGCCAAGCACGTGCACCTGACTTCGCATCCACTTGAATTTTATTTATCCCTTGTCTCTCCCTCTGTCCCCTCTCCTTGTCTCCCCTCTCCATGTCTATTAGAGTGTAAGCCATAGGCAGGGGCCGCGTCTATCTTATTGTTCTGTAACGCGCCAGGCACACAGCTGGTGCTATACAAATGCTAATGCTAATGCTAATGCTAATGCTAATGCTAATGCTAATAATAATAATAATTAATAATAATTAATAATTAATAATAAAGGGAGTCTGGGGTAGGCAGCTGTAGCACAACAGATACATAGGTGATGATTTAGCTGCCCTGGGACATAGTTGATTGGTACCCCTCATGAAAATGCACCCATGACCACTGCCACTTTGGCCATAGGTTAGCTATGTCTCTGCATTTGTGAAAACATGGTAATCAAGCTGTCCCTAGTAAACAGTTACTATATTCCACACTTTAATGTTATCATCCATTAGTATTGTGTAATATTCCTAGAATGCCTAGGTAAACCTTTTATCTAGTATTGTAGATATTGTCCAAAAGCTGCAGGCATTGTAAAAACTAATAGATACTGGTGTTTTATACATCAGTTTCCAAACTTCACACTGTACCTTGATACACAGGCATGCAAACTTGATTTTAGGCAAGAGCGAGAGAGGCCTGTGCTCTCTCTGACCTTGCTTTTTTCAGAAGGGCTCTGCTCTTTCAGAAGTCCTGGAATCCATAAGCTCCCAGAAATTGCTGTGGGGTTCTGGGCATGCCTCTAGAATGACAAATCTGCTGCAGAGGCTCCCAGGGTATGGAGACCCTGCCATTTGGCCTCCCTACAGCCTGGTGACATGTTAGGATAATGGGCATTTTTAAACACACCTTAAAGTGCTGGTCTTTCTTTCAATCTTCTAGTTTTACAAGTCCACAAGTAACTTCAAGATGCATTCTTCACACACACACTGCCATGAGGCAGCCTAAAGTAGCGCAGCTGTAGATGTGAGGGGTTGCCACAGAAACCAAGTGAATACAGCTGCCTGGAGCAAAGCAGTTTACCAGCAGAACTTTTTACACACAAACGTTCTGGGAGAAGTTCTACGCAGAAGTTCAAAGAGCCAGATGTTTAAGATCTGGGTGAGTGACTTAGATACAGAAAGTTCAGGATGTAACAGCAAATATACAGGAGAAATGTGTGTGTAAAAACACGCAATGAGGTAGTTCAGTGTATAAATAACACCCGAGTAAATGCAGATAGAGAAACCAGCATGGAAACTAAACTGCATCTATTACATTCCTCCTGTTTTTGTATGTATGCAGATTCCAAAGGCCGTGAATAAGTGGAGGAATTTCTGGTTTACAGAAGTGGTTAACAGCATACGAATGTGATATTAAATATGGTAACAAGGCAATAGGCCAGAAGCAAGAGTAGTTGCTCTTGTTCTGTCATGAAATACCGGCGTTTCAGGGACGAGGTGTAAATCTACCAACATTTTGGACATTTTTCTGTGATTTTCCACTATTTTCTGCTATTTTGGTAATTTCCAGTAGTTTCCAGTAATTTTTGGTAATTTCCGGTATTACCAATAATACTGGAAGATACAGAAAAATGCTGATACTGGAATTTACTGGAAAATACCAATAAAACCAGAAGTTACCAAAATGGTGGACAATAGTGGGAAATCATGAAAAATGTCCAAAATGCAGGTAGATTTCCTCCTTGCATGAATGAAGGCAAAAGAGCTTCCATCAGAAACAGCACTTGAAGAGATTTTTCATTTCAGCACTACAAGGCAACACCTTCTTTTGCCCATAGAAATCTGGTTATTTGGCTAGCAGCTCGAATATATGCAGCACTTTGTTTAATAAATGCCACTAAGTAACCATTCTGGATTGTCTCAGTGCAACAATAAAAATTGCCTCAAAGATGACAGCTGTCACTGTAACAGGGTCCTGAGGTAATGGATCCAGCCCTGCTCTCCAAAAACCCAGTCCCACATGTGATCTTCACTGATTGCATTTATTTCAGTCTCCAACACAGTCCCTATACCCAGGGATCTGGGTGCCTCCCCATAAGGTCCCGGATGCCTAGGCACAGTCCCTCTCAGCCAGGTCTCACACCCTATAGTCTTTTTATTCCATTCCCTGGCAAAAGCTACTGGTTCAGCTGCCTACACTCCATAGCCTACCCAGTTTTTTCATAGTTACCAGCTCAGTTGACTACAATCTGTAGCCTTCTTACATAAAGCCTCCTGCTGAGGCTCTGTTGGCCAGACACCGTCCCTCCTGAATACTTCAAGCCAGCTTAGAGGCAGAGCCCTTCTTGGCTCCATGTCTCAGCTTCACGCATATTCATTCTCTCTCTCTCTTTCAGCTCTACTGTATGCTTATGACACCCAGCTCTACCTCTCTACCCAGCACTCTCAGGGCTTACCCGGTGTCTGGTGGCTTTGGGGGACTGGATGAGGGAGAGCTGACTGAAACTGAATCCTGACAATATGGAGGTTATGCTGGTGGGTAAAGTGGTGGGTATGGTGTCCCCCCTCATTGACAGGGTTTGCCCCCCACTTGTTTCCCAGATTTGGAGTCTGGGAGTGCTCCTCGACCTGCTGTTCTACCTGGATGCCAAGGTGGGAGCTGTGGCAAGAGGTGCCTTTCGCCAATTACACCTGGTGTGTCGGCTTCAGCCATGTCTCAGACTCTAATCTGGCCACCATCATCCATGCTTTCATTACCTCGAAACTAGGCTATTGCAACGTGCTCTACGTGGGGCTACCCCTGGTGATGGTTTGGAGACTGCAACTGGTGCAGAATGCAGCGGGCCGCCTTCTTACAGGGACAGGCTGCCATGAGCACATTACATCAGAGCTTAGTGCTTTGCACTGGCTGCCTATAGTCTTCCGGGCCCAATTCAAGGTGTTGGTTCTTACCTATAAAACCCTTAACGGCCTGGGTCCCACCTATCTGTGAGACTGCCTCACCCTCCATGTTTTGGATCAGCCCCTGCAGTCCGCCAGGAGCACCCTTCTTGATGTCCCCCGGGTTGCTCGGGTGTTCTTGGTGACTGCACCTAGGCTGTGGAATGGCCTTCTGACAGAGGCCGAGGTAGTCCCGGACCTCACCTCTTTTCATCGTTATTGTAAGACTTGGCTGTTCTACTCAGGTCTTCGGTGAGTGTGATGGGATTGGGGGTGGTGGGAGGGGTTTTTGTTTTATTCTGTGGCACCTCATTTTTGATATCTTGATATTTCTTTGGTTATTTATTGGTTTTTATAGTTTTGTATGTTTTAATTTTTGTATATATTTTTAAGCTGCCTCGAGCTACTAGATGTTGGAGATGCGAGGTAAAAATATTGTAATAAATAAATAAATAAATAAACTTTGCTACACCCAGCCCAGCTGACCCAACCCAGGCCCTTTGCTCCCAAGCCCTGGGGGCTAGCCCAACTGAGGCAACAAGGTACCATCCTATAGGCCCTCCAGGGTGGCACTACCTCTTCTTAAAGGGCCAGGGCTAGGGGGCCCAGCCTGACTCTGCTACAGTTGCACTCAAGTGGTCTCAGGCATCTTTTCTCTCATTTACATTATGTTAAAGTGGAATGCAAAGGCCAGTTCAAAAATCACCTGGACACCATACAAATGACTGCTGCAAATACCAGAGTCTTGCTAAAAATATATGGAAATTATTTATTATATATTATGCCGTTTTCCTGCCAGAACATATGAAGTGAAACATCTCCAGACATATACTGAAAATTCTCAACTCAATGCTTGCATATCGTTCATCTCAACATGTCTTCCTATTTATGTGTCTACATGAGATTGTATATTTTAACTGGAAGCTGAAGTGATATTATATGTAGAGTTGAATCAGATATCCACACAAATAAATACAAGTGGTCAAACAGGTTACAACGACGTGGATAATGACTGTTAATTCACTTCTGTGGTGATAGATATTTAATTTATTTATTTATTTATTTATCAATTTATATATCAACTATTTTTACCCTGCCTCTTCTACTCACAGCAGCTTGAGGTGGCTTACAATCAGTCACAGCCAGGTATCACGCCCCATAGTCTCTTCATTCCATCCCCTGGCACAAGCTACTGACTCAGCCACCTACACTCCGCAGCCTACCCAGTTTCCTCCTATTTTGGTTTGGTTATTTTGGTTCTTCCCATATTTCAGTTAATTCATTTTGATTATTTTGGTATTTTAGTTAGTTCTTTTTGGCACTTGTATTGCCCATGTGCAGCCATAGAGCTACAACTGGGCACACGCAAAAACAGGCAACCTGGCGAATCTAGGGTGCTCAGCTCGACCTGGACATATTTGGGCACCAATTGGTGTCCAAACATGACCCAGTGTCCTGGAATGCCAACTTTCCCAGACTTTCTGGGACTTTCTGGGATGCTGATCCACACCCGCTCTCCCCAGGCTGACTCACCAACCCAGAAGCTTGTTCTGGCCACCAAGCCCTACAAAACATTTGACCAGAAAATCAATGGGCACACCATAGTCCCCATAGAAGGGATGCACACAGGTTTCACATAGGTCGTGCATGCATTCCCTTCATTCAGGAGGACATGCTGGTAAAGGCCAAATTTCAGGTCAAATTCCATCTCAAGTAGTACACATTTTCATTGGAGCTTCTCATATATAACTAGAGCATATCTGTTCCTACCCCAGAGGTTCCTTAAGTTATGGGTTGAGACTTCAAATGGGGTCACAGTATTTGTGGATCACACCACGATCTGATTGGTATTTGATACACATAGACCCTTTTTACATGGCCCCCGCAGAGTGGGGGGTCGGTGGGCACACCAGTTCATGCACAGTGGGCGGGTGGGGCATGCATATGGCGTGCATCCCCACACACTCTCCACTCATCCCCCCGCATGAAGCAAGTGCAGTTTCCCCCGGTTGCTCGGTAAATGGGGGTGAGTGGGGATGCGTGTTAGGCAGGAATGCGCATGCATCCCCACTCACTGCGCGCCCCCATGCTGTGTCCTTCACATGGGCCTCTCCGTGATTTCTGAACATGATTTCTGTGCCTTCATGATTAGGAGAGCCCCTTGTAAAAAAGGGTCTTTGTCTTAGATGCTCTTTTGAGTCATGGAATTATATTTAAGTTTTAACATTGGATCACATAAAGAAAACTTTGGGATTTCCTGTCCTACATCTTTTTAAGGATAGTGAATATCCCCCCTTCAACAACCACTCGAGTAGTTAACATTTTAAGCAGAACTTCAAGTGGGTGCAAATTTCTTATTTTCATTCTTATTTCCAGAATGTGGGCACAAATCTGACCTTGAAAATAGAAACACCGAAGTTGTGTCAAAATGCATATTCCTTATGAGGTGTTCTCCCCCCCCCCACTCCACCCACCTTTTTACCTTCTTTTTTTCTGTTTAAATACACCCTGAGTATCTGGAATATTGATTTTTTTATTTGTCTTTGCTATTTTTGTAACTTTCAATCTCTTTTGCACTGATATCTCTATTAAGAAAGAATCAAAGAGAGAGAAAAAACATTCTATAAAATGATTGAGTTGCTGACTTGATGAACAGTATCATGAATAGCATGAATTTGGTGTCATCAGGCTAAAACGAACAAGGGAGATTTAGGTTTAAATTCTCTTCATTGAAACAGTCAATTGAAAAAGAAATCCTTCTGAAAATACAGCATTGAGAAGAAGGAAATGACTAGATAGTCACTCTGTGATGAGATATTCTCTCTTAAACCCACTCTGTTATTACTCTTAAATGATAGCTGCAAGGAGCACTGAAAGGAATTCAGTTTAGCCTGGTACAAAGGTTGCAATGATGTGTAAAGTAATCTCTTTTTTTTAAATGTAAGATTAGTAGTGCAAAGTTAATATACCTTAAACCAATGAAGTGGAGACATTTCCTCCTGCAAAGCAGTAATTCAGACAACCATAATTCAGATTACAGATTAGGTTTTATGTCTTCCAAGACAACATTGCCTATCTTATTTAAAATATCCAAAAATATTCTGTGTGGCTCTTCATCTTGGAGAAGAGAAGACTGAGAGAAGATATGATAGAGGTCTATAAAATCATGAGTGGTGTGGAACTAATAAATACGGAACAGTTATTTACCCTCTCAGCTAGTACTAGAACTAGGGGACACTTTGTCTCCTCTCCCATGGTTAGGTTAGATTTATTTCGGCGTAGCCATAGGCCATTGCTCAAACACACAACATACAACATTAATAACAATACTGTACATCTGTATATAAACCCAAAATGGGCATCTGCTAAGGCCTTATCAATAAAATCTATAATTCAAATTAATCAAAACTAAACCTAAAAACAGCATATTAATCTAAAATTATCGCATACAGCAATAGGACAAACCCATTATTATCAACCCATAGAACCTTGGACAATAGATCTACATGTACCATCTACAGCCATAAGCTCCTCAAAAATCGAGGCCCCCCTAGAAGGAAATCCCAGCNGTGTTTCCCCAAGCTGCAGAGGAAGAGGATCGGGGCTGAAAGACTGAGACAAAGTGTGAGTGCATGGAGTCTAAGTTGTAAGAGAGCACAATATGTGAGAGTGTAAAATGTCTTTACTGCTTACATGGCTTACAATTTCCATGCTTTTTAGAGCATGATTGAATGTATAAGTGCCTTACAAATTCAAAGAGATTTTGGGTACAGAATTTCCTCCTTTAAAAAAAAATGCAATGCACTAAATTTCCCCCGCTGGTGCACTACTAACCTGAGTTTTATTGGCCACTCTAACAATGAAATTTCAGAATTTCAAAGTCTCACCATGTACTGAAATGTGACTGTCTCTGAGGTGAGGGTGGTCATATATAGTGGTGTGTACTAGGAATGGGCGAACAGAACGCCATTCGGATGTCTGGACGTTCGGTCGTTCAGTCCAAAACCTGAGTTTGGGTTCCGCTGTTCGGTTTGGTGGAGTTCGACCGAACGAACATTTAAAAAAGTGCTATTGTTACTGAAACTGAATTTTTTTTGGTATCGGTATTTTTGGCCCTGAAACCACCCCTGGTTTCCACCCCTGGTGCCAGGAAGTCTGCTCCTCAGCTTCTTCCCCTTTCCAGTCATGTTTTTCCTGCCCCTGAACTCATCCAAACTCACCCAAACATGACCGAACTGTTCGGCTGTTTTCAAGTTCGATTCGGACCTTCGGTTCGGATGTCTGAACAGACCGAGTTTGGGCCGAACTCTGAACATCCGAACTGCATTCGCCCATCCCTACTGTGTACTGAAATGCAGATGCCTCTGGGGTGGAGGCATTCATACATACTGGAATCCTTCATCATGTACTGAAATGTGTCTGTCTCTGGGATGGGGATGGCCATATATACTGGAATCCTCCAGTCCCTCACTATGTATTGAAATGCAATCACAATTCTAAAATCACCAGACTTACAGTGAAACCTCAGGATTTGATACCCTCATAGTTTTATCCCAAGCATCACAAATGTGCCATCTGTGCTGTCTTTATCCATGAAGCTTATGGGGGCCATAACTTGCCACAAACTGCAGTTGAATACAAGCACTGAATGAGAATGAGAGAGAGAAATGGGGGGGGCGGGCAAAGTGGACCATTCTGATCCCTCTGTAATATCTGAAGGGGGGCTACCTTGTCCCTCACCCAGTCCTAGTACAGCCCCAGGCCATCTCCAGGAGCCCCACAACAACCCTACCACAGCACTAAACAGCCTCCAGGACCCACCCAAGCTGAGCCCCAGATGAGCCCCTGCACAGCCCTAGCTGAGCCCCAGAATACCCAGAAGCATCCTCAGCACAGCCCATGCCTAGCCCAAGCACAGATACTGGCTCCAGCATTTCACTGCACAGTGAGGGATTCCAGTATATATGGCCACCCCAGCACAGCCCCTTCCCATTCCCAGCATAGCCCCCACCAGCCTCAAATACCCCCTCAGTGAACCCATCACACCCCCACAAAGCCCCAGAACAGCCCCAAACGATCCCCCACAATGACCCCAACACAGTCCCTTTACAGCCCAAGTTCAAGTACCGTGGCCACAGGACCCCCGACAGTGACCACAGTTTCCTCTGGCATCTCCCAGGTCCCCTGCATTGACCCTGCACAGCCCCTTCACAGCTCCTGGAAACCCCCCAGGATCTTCCATTGCGAACCCAGCACAGCCCCTCCCCTGCCCCGGTGCAGCTCAGAACTCTCTACAGTGACCAAAGCACAGACCCTGCCCAGCTCCAGCACAGTCCCCAGCAACCACCAGGATCCACCACCCAGTCTCCTCCCACCCTCTTACTCTCTCCTAGTTCATACACCACCATGGCACAACCTAACTTTCAACTAAGGGTGTTTTGAATAGTTAAAAAAACATTTGTGAGCATTTCCAAGTTTCTCTATTTGGGGCCCTCCTTGAGAAAACGGTGAATGATCAGTAATGCTTGTGAACTCAGAATCAGGGAACAGGAAGAGGGGTCAGGGAAGGGGATCTAGTGGGGGCAGGGAAGAGAGGCAGACAACTCACCTAAAAGCTGAGGGATGCAGGTTCACTGCTTTGACCCCTGCCACTGTGTGTTTGAATGCCCCCCATTCCCTGTCCTTGGCTTGCCCTGTTACCTGCCCCAGGTACCCATCTCCTCCCCCCCGCACTTTCTGCCCTCGATTGAGATGTTACCAAGGAATCATGTACTGTGGCCATTACTCAATTCTTTGGTACTCAGTAAAATCAAATTGAACATGGCAATCCTCAGTAAATTCTGAATAAA
>QEPC01004978.1:85741-98298 GCA_003113815.1 Sphenodon punctatus | reverse complement strand
ACCTCAGGGCCATTTTGCAATCATTCCATCCATACAGCATTGGGGTGATTCATTCCCTTATGTTGACTGGGGCTGCCACTGCCAGCCCCAAAACAGTAAGAAGTTACATTCCCCAAACAAATGTGAACCCATCGTCCAGAATATTTCCCAACCCTTTCCTATCCTAAACACAGCTATACAACTGGACAACTGTTCCCTTAATTTGTTGGTCCACAACACTCATGAGTGTATAAACTTCTAGCATATCCCCCTCCCCTCTCAGATGTGTGCCTTATACTCTCTTCTCAAATGTAATGAGTCCAAACCAATTGAGTGTCTCTTCAAATGTGGAGGCACTCACATCACAGGTCAGCTAAGAAAACGACTCATGCATCAAAACACACACACCCATCATAATTACCCCTTTCTTATGATACTAGGTAGTTAGGGATGGCAATGTCTGGGAACTTAGCAGTCATCTCCCTATTATTATTTTTTTATCAAATTCCCAATTCCATTTCCCACCAACTGGCTATTCAGGCTTTATTGCACACTGAACAATGGGCTGTTGTGCTAGTTTTAATTTACAATGTATCTCAATGCAAAAATAGCACAGTGCCATTGATTTTTAATACTTAATTAATATGCTTTATTTTCAAATCCCTCCCACCAGCCAATACAAACAAAATGGGCTCCTTTTTTAATCTAAAAACTAGGAGCTACAGAATGTTCTCACAGCTGCAGTATGATTGTATACCTATGCCATAGGCCTTTTCCATGCCTCATTATCAGTGACCCCCATCTGTGTTCTGATTTCTTTTATTAACTAGAATATATACCATGTGTCCAGTGTATGATCAGAGAGTGAAAGACAATAAAGCACATACAGGAATGAATACCAAATTATTTTTATTTGATGTAGGTATTGAAATGTACTACAGGTTGGTAGCTGTGGTAATCAATTTGGTTGCAAATCCAATTTGTTTTATTCTCCAGATGAAGGCAAAACCAACTTTTCATATCTTATAAAAAAAACCACTACTGGCTTGTGGGGGAAAAAAATTGATTGTGGTTGGAAAATTCCTTCATGACTCCATATGAAAATGACAATTGGATCAGTACTCCATCCCTGAAGAATACTGGCAGTGGCTGGCTACAAACTGACTGTGTGTAGCTGTTGCGTGTTCCTGTCATGATTTGATCAATTTTCCTGAAAAAAAACGTTAAAGAAAGCACACTTATTAGTCACGCTGATCATTGTTCAGTTTGCATTTTTTATTTTTAATAGAGAATTTGAAAGAACACTTTTTATAAAAATTCCTAGCTATCACATATTATATAAATGTTTACGTATGTATCAAAGATAAGTAGCATACTGTAGAAGTATGTGTACAGTATGCATCTGTACACAGATCTGTATTTGTACATGGATCTGTATTTGTACTGTACATGTACAAGTAAATGTACACATTGTACGTGTACACATACTTGTATGTGTACATAGACCATATGTATCAGTTTTTTTTAAAAAAAATTATACTCAGCTTCAACTTTGGATTGATCACTTCTCTTGCCTGCCGTTCTTTCAGTTGTGCAAACCATCACTTTCCCTAAATAGCTAAGATGAAGATTAAATACATTAATCTATTTTAAAAAACACACTATTTCCCTGATGCACACAACACACTGAGTGCCTGCATTCCTATGTTATTTCTAAATGGACCACCCCATGCAATTCCCAAGTCCAGTTTGCCTATGTGTGTCATTCCATTGAGGCCATGACCGCACAGCATCCATGGCTTTTGGACTCATTGGTGGGTGCTGCTATACTGAAACATAGATCCATGCTGCAAAGGTCTGCCTCTGCGACCTGTTCCCACGAGTTCTGCAAACTGTGTGTGTGAAACACAAAAAGACAGCACAAATTAATCGCTGACTATACAATCACTACACAATCAAAGACAGCAGAATCACTGACATTTCATTAAAGGATCACAACCTTTGCTGCTCACAAGTGAACACTGACCACGCTTACCTCCTCACTCAGTGCTCTTGTATACCTTCAGAGATTTCGTCTGGATGGTGATAACCTTCTTTCTGGTGATCAGTCACCTCTGAGGTGCACCTCATTATTTCTTCATCTGTGGCTTGCTGTTTGCAGGAAATCCTTAGTAATTTTAGGTAGGAATGACCTCTTCATTTTAATTAATGCTAGGTGCTCGAGATTTAAACTTGAAAGACTAGTTCTTTTATTACCTACAATTGCGACCGCACAGCTGAACAAATGTTCTGATGGGACACTGCTGGCAGGACAACCAAGAGTGTGATTGCCAAACTGTAGAGTGCTGGCCAAGTCTCTCTTTTTTCTGCCCAGTAAATGAGTGGATCGTTATTCATGCCAACAACACCATCCGACAAAAGGTACTGATTGTACATATCCTTGGCTGCAGCGAGTGTTATTGGACAGTGACGACGGTGAAGTGGATCAAGTCTTCTTGGCTGTTGAGTGCAATTATGTGCAAGGAGGCAACTTTTCAAAATTTGACCACATCGAAGAAGCCTGAGGCTGTTGAGTGTTATCTTCAGAAACAATCTCTGCTTCATCCTCTTCAGATTCATCATGTGTGTTGTTGCCATGCTCTCCTACCATCTGTGCGGCGATTTCTTCGCATGCAGCGGTAGCAGATTCTTCCCCCCTTCAAGACTTTCTTAACCTTTTTGAAATGTGGGTCCAGAGTTGCTGCCATCCGGTACAATGAATCTTCACCAGTCTTCTCAAACTGGGTGCTCTGGTGGATAATTTTACCCAAGATAATGGCAAGACGTTTACCATCCACCTGCTGATGATCAAAGGAGGCAGCGATGTCTTTGACTTGGCTCCTTAATAATACAAGGAAGGCCAAGCTCTGGCTGACTGTCGCATTGGCCTTGCTCATGAACTCAGTCATGGCCTGAAAGGGCTCCAGCAGAATAATGAGAATAATGAGATTTTCCAATACATTCCACTGTCTGAGATTTAGCTGCATATCTGAGGCTTCTTTTAGAGGCTTCTTTGCGGCCACAGCAAAGAAAGTCTCGATTTCAAGTCTTTGGGAATGCAGTCTCTTCAACATATGATAGGTGGAGTTCCACCACGTGCAGCCATCGATAAGGAAGAAATTAAGTGGAAGATTTGTCCCCTGCTGTATCCTCCATAGCTCGTGGTGCGATCTTGCCGATCTACAAAAGTGTACTACCAATTTCTTTGCACGCTCTACTGTATCCTTAATCAATGGATCCGCTTCGAGTAATGTCTTTACCACATGATGCAGTGAATGAGCCATGCAGAATACATTTTGGAAACTGGCATCTGAAATGCCTTTCAGTATATTTGCCCCGTTGTCTGAAACAACACACCCAATGGAGGGACCAAGGGGCTGCAACCACTGTTATGTCTGTTGTAACAATTAATCCCAGATGTTTTCGGCAGTGTGTGTCTCAGGCAAGTGCTTCAAAGCAAGTATGGCTTGCTGCCTCACCAGTCTATTCTTGGGGTCACGATGAATTCAGTGGCCAGTAACGGACAGGTACTCCATGTGCTGGCACGGGTCCACATGTCTGTTGTAAGGTACACAACATTGCCCTCGAAGTCACACATAGCATCTGATACTGCTTTGCATGATGCCTCATAGAGTTTGGGTATAGTGTTTGTAGCTAAATAAAATTGTGATGGTACCTTCCATCGTGGTTCCATTCCCTCCATTAATTTGTAGAATCCCTCATTCTGAACAAATGAGAAGGGAAGCATGTTGACTGCAAGCATTTTGGACACCAGTGTGAGGTAGTACTGTGCAGTATGGTGAGATGCTGGTCATTCATTTGATTATGCACAGATTCTGGCAATGTTGTCTGCACAGTTGTAGCACTAGAAGTGCTTCTAGATGGATTGAAGGTGCTTGTCATTCTTCAAGGTGTTCTGCTAGAGGAATTGAGAACAGACTTGTGATGGTGCTTCATGTGGCTATGCAGTATTTGCACTGGACTACAAATTTATATTCGTCACAGGCAATGAAATGTTTCCAGACATCTGACCTTTGTGCTTTTCTTGCATTGGCATGGCTGTCAGTGGTCTGGGTGATTGTTCCTTGCTGTGACAACAATGAAACACTGTCATAATTTGTTGATGTTGAAGGAGCCGGCAAACATGCAGGCATAGAATTTCTAGTAATGGTTGTGCTACGAGCCACTGGTGATGGACTGCTGGCATTGGTTGCTGTTGTCGTGGTGGTGTGGTTGGAACTGGTTGATTGACTTTTAGACAAACATCTGTTGAACATCGGTGCTATATTTTTCCTTATTCTAGATTGCAAGGTGAAATCATTTCCTTGCTCTCGCTGTTGCACATTTCTCGGGTTATCATTAATCCTGGCTCTTTTGCATGGTTGGCTTGCCAATTTTGATGATGTATAACTCGGGGTGTACGTTGGATCGTGATAGTCATAGCCGTCTGTGTCATTGATAATGTCAACATCATCTGCGGTGACATCACTGTCTGAGTCGGCATCATGATTCACAGCACTCCCAGTGGTGTTGTCAGACACACCCAGTAGTACCGCCTCACTTTCCAGAGCATTTTCTATTTCTTCCTCACTTCTCACTGAAGTAGACAATAGGCACTGGGTGTTGTTGCGTTGGTGCGTTACTGCCTCCTGCATGCATTTTTGAGATTTGTCGGTAGTGCATACGATTTCAAGCGGAAGCATTTCATCATCATCGTGCTGTGACAACAATTGGCTTTCTATACCATTGTATGATTCTAATGATGATTGTTATACATCGGACTGTGTGCATTTCACAAGGTATTCCACCAGTGCCTCATGCGAAGAACAAAAGTAATGGCGTTTAGAAATGCCAGTCTGCAGCAATGATATTTTTGCTGGTGAAATATGTATTGATAGCAGCGGCTGAGACAATTCTGCAACATCAGACTGCTGTGGGAACTCTGGTCGCAACACAAGAGGAGGCTGTGAGTGTGCGGCGCATGAATCAACAGCTGGAGCATCCAGAAAACATGATGGTAATTGTGGTGGGAGAGACGCAGAGTGCTGCTTCTTCTGATGGTTCTCTTTCTCCTTTTCCCATTGTGAAGCGACAATGTAGGGCTCGGACAGTGACTTCTATTGTGCAGCTTAGAAGAGGAATGAATCATCACATTTCCGCTTTGCAGAATCGTGTGCCATTTCTTCTTTTCTTTTGATAATCTACAGAAAGAAATTGAGAAAAAAATGAGTATATTTAAAAAAAAGTTTCCAGGACTTTAAAATGTAGAAAATATAGAAAAATAAATGTAAATTACAACATGGTCGTACATCAATATGCATTCCTAAAAACACACATCACAATACATTTTGTTATATTGCATGCCTAATGTTACTATAGAACATAGACATGCCAGATTGTGAAAGATGTACGCCATCGTCCAAAAACATATTGCTATCAGTGGCTACAATGTTCCTATGCCAGACCGAAACCATGTCAATATCTTTAATGAAAGCACCAACAGACTTGTTAACATTTTGAACACATTTATTAATAGCCTTCATGTTTGTGCTATATCTGTTGCACTTGCGAATAATGAGATCAGAGAAAACAATCTTGCAACCAGGAAAAAGCCAACAGATTGCCATTAAATCATTTTTCATGTACTCTAGTAGCTCAACGCCTTTGAGCATTTCAATATCGTTACCACCGGAGTGGATTACAATGCCTGAAGAAAGGGAAGAAATTGAGGCAGTGAATTGCCTTTCATTCTTTAAAGCAGGCAATACATTAGACCATCACATCCCCCCCCCCTTCTCATCCATTGTACTGTAACATTTTCCAAATTCAAATTGACCTCAGTGTGCTCTGTGCGGCTCTAGTCTGGCGATGTAGGAATCACCAATGAACCAAATGTTCTTCATCACTACCTAATGGAATAAGGCAAGCAATTACTAATTAGTAGGCTGTTTTTTTAAAAAAAATGTAATAAATGTACTTATTACACTTACTTAACTTCTGTAATGCAGAGAACGCTGCTGAAGTGATTGTCTGTCAAATGAATCAGGGAGTTGATATGAAGAGTGGATGAGAATTTAGGTTAGCAGCAAGCATAATGTTTGATGAAGAATGCTGATTTCATCTTTATTATCACAAACTAAGCAAGTAAATAAGTAACACACAAAGCACATGCACACACCACACAATAACAGCATACGCTAAGTGGGACTCTGGACGGGGGTACATGCCAGAGGGAGCCACTCACTACAGAGAGACCTGAGTGGGTATACTCCTATTTGTCAAATGATAGTCTCAGAATCACATTGAAAACTATTGTAACTAGGGTTGTGAGTGACCTACACAAATATGTAAGGTATACTTAGGAAACTAAATGCAATGCCTGCATTGACTAAGTTGCCGAAACATGAATGTTCTGACAAATCATGACCTGGGAGCTAAAAATCATGAAACTGAAATAAAAAGAACCAAAGTGTTTCCGGCTTCCATTTGTGGGAATGGGAAGAGGCAGTCGAAGAACAACATAAGGTTGCTGCCTCATAAACAATGTTCTTCAGGATGGGTCTCAACATTGTCACAAATTATAACCCTTTAGAATGTACTATTTGGAATGAGCGGGAAGGTGCTTTATTAACTGTATGTGAATTTACTTTATTTACTTTATTTATCATCGTTCGTATGATTGTTCAAACTAGTAAGCTGTGCTTGATATGACTGTGTGTATAATGGTGCCTGAGCGCATCCCATTTGTGAGAATGTTCAGATCCAGCTCACAGAACCATTCTTTACAAGGCAATGACCTCGAGGCACGCCTCTCCATCGGGGATTATTTAAAAAAAAAACCCAACACTACCTGATTTTGCTGTTTCAATATACTGCAGTGGGTTGCGGGATGCGCCAGGGAAGGGCCACCAGCCCCCTTCCCGCACCACATAACCAAGGGAAGCTTGCCGGGAGAGTCACTCAATAGAGAGCCAGGAGGGGGGGGTAGCTGTGGAAGCCGCCAGTGAGCCTCGAGTAGGGAATCAGGGAGGGAGGGAGCACATGGGGAAATAGGCAGGGGGGGGACTTCTGGGAGAGTCACTCAATAGAGATACAGGAGGTGGGGGGGCTGTAGCCGGTAGCTGTGGAAGTCGTGAAAGCTGCCGGTGAACCTGGAGCAGGGACTCGGGGGAGCACATGGGGAAATAGGCGTGGGTGTGTGTGTGCTGGGAGAGTCACTCAATAGAGATCCAGGAGGAGGGGGGGCTGTAGCCAGTAGTTGTGGAAGCCACGAACGCCACCGGCGAGCCTGGAGCAGGAACTCAGGGCAGCACATGGGGAAATAGGCGGGGGCAGGGCTGCTGGGAGAGTCACTCAATAGAGAGCCAGGAAGAAGGTGGGCCATAGCCGGTATCTGCGGAAGCCACGGAAGCCACCAGCAAGCCTAGAGCAGGGACTCGGGGGAAGCACATGGGAAAATAGGCGGGGGTGGGGCTACCAGGAGAGTCACTCAATAGAGAGCCAGGAGGAGGGGGACCGTAGTTGGTAGCTGCAGAAGCTGCCGACGAGCCTGGAGAAGGCACTCTGGAGCACATGCGGGAAAAGGTAGGGGGGGCTTCTAGGGGAGTCAGTCATGGGAGAGTACAGCGGGGAGGGGAGTCGATGGCTGTGATTGCCGCTTGCCCATCGTTCACAGCAAAAAAATTGGGAAAGCCACAGTTATCAAACTAACAGCACAGTTCTCACAAGTAATCCAATGATCCCACCATCCATCCAACCAACAGCCATTATCATGAACAAAATGAACATTAGCACAAAGTGAGCGATAAACATATACGTAAAGACAAAAAGGCTAGCAGCAAGCAACATATGTGTACATTTATTACAAAAAAGAATAATGGAAAATGTAAATTGTAGCTGTTGCAGAATTACTTTAGCTGCTTTAGCACTAAATTAGCAGTTAAATAAAGCACAGTTTAGCAGAATTAGCAGAAAAGTTCACGCACTTACACAAAACCTTCTTTATGTTACCAAAATTGATAGTATGGTATGAATTAGGAAGGGATAGGACTCTCTCTCCTCGAGTCGCGATGCAGTGTTTTGTCATGGAGCGCGGAAGATCAGAGTGTGTTAACAAACACAGACACTGGCGGCACAGCTCCAACAGTCACTCACTCTCACAGCAATTGGGGATCAAGAGGGAGAAGGAAGCTACAAATACACCTATTTATACTTAATGGTGAAGGAGGGACATGTCTCTCTGGGAAAGCCCTAGCCAATTAAATTGGGCATGCAGGTGTCGTCAACAGGGTGTCAAGAGTTGATCATGTCACCGGGTCTCGTGGTACCTTGTATTCCAGGTGGCGTAAACATGATACAATGATCAGATAACCACAAAGATTCTGTGATCGATGGAAAGGGGAGTTGGTGCCACTTCTTATTGAACTTCGCAAAAGTTCTGCCTCCGTTGACCAGTCGCAATGCCATGGCACCATTTGCAATAAACCTCAGCCACAGCTGTCAGAAAGCTGTCTCAGCTGAACAGTGCTACGATGCACAGAATAGTGGTTTCCTTCAGTAACAGCTGTCACAGCGGTATGCCGCTACAGCCCTATTCATGGGCACACCGATGCATGGGCGTGGCATTCACATGGCCGCACACTCATCCTCCACTCATCTGCACCCATGGAGCAACCACCCTTTCCCCCAGTTGCTCTGTGCGTGGGGACAAGATGGGGGGGGGGGGGGTGAGTGGGGAAAATCTGCATGTTCATGAATGGTAGAGGTCCATGTTAAAAGGTCCACATTCTCATAACTGTCTTACTTATACTATCTTAGGAATGAATTTAGGATGTAAACTAATATCTATTCTATCTTGGAAAATCTGAAGATATGGTTCTGAAATTATGATAACTCAGTGGTGGTGCTGGCCTGAGGGCTCCTGGGGAAGTGTCTTCCCCCTCTCCCCCCCCCCCCCATGGGTGAGAGTGGTTCTCACCAGAAGACAGAGTGCTCACACTGAGGCGCTCTGTCTGCGACCTGGCTGAAATTCACATCAGAGCGCCACGCTGCGTCTGTTTGCTCGGCTTAGCAAGCAGTCAAAAGCAGAGCAGCACCAATGTCAATTTCAGCAGAGACAGAGACCGCTCAGTCAGTGAGCGTTCTGTCTTCTGGAGCGACTGTGAGTGAGTCCCATAAGGGATAAAAAACTTAGACTGAACGCGTGCCAGGCGGCTGAGCGTTCAGTCCAAGCGCGCTGCTGGGAAACAAAATTTCCCATGAGTGGCAGCTTTGCATTGAGCTCTATGGGATCAATGTAAAGTCTTACCTTAAGCGTTCAGTGGACACACTTGGCGAGATGTGCTGCAGCGTGCATGCTTCAACTGACTCAGTTGAGCATACGTGCTGCAGCACATCTCGCCTGAGCACTTCCACTGAACGCTGAAGTGAACTGCCTGCCTGCCTGGTGCCCCGTGCCTGCCTGCTGCCCTAGTGAGTAAACGCGGGGAGGGGGCTCTAGTCTCTCCCCCTCGGCCCCTGCCAGGGGGGGTGTTGTGGGGACAGAGAGACTGGGGGGATTTTGGAGGGAGGGAGGGTGTTGTGGGGACAGACAGATTGGGGGGTTTGGGTGTGCGTGTTGCTCTGTGTTTGCATGATGACAAAATGGCCTCTCTACTCATGCTTGGGAGAGGTGAAGGAAAGCAGAAGCAATGCATCAATGAATGCATTGCTGGTTTTCTTCTCCCCTCCCAGCATGGGTAGAGAGATAATTTTGTAAATTTGGGGTTCCACTGGCCGTGGCTACTCTTTTTTTTTTTTTTAATGGTCCCTTCGCTGTTTCTCTGCTGCTTCCTGCTTCTGGAAAGTAGTTTGTGTGGAGAGGCATTTGGCTGCTGGGGATAAGATATGGCTGCTGGTTGGACTCGGGGCCTGCTTTGGTGGGAAGCAGTCCCGAAAGGGGCCAAACTGTTTTTTAAAAGGGGGCCTGTGTGCTTGAACAGGCAGTTTGTTGGTGAAGCTACCAGGGATGCTGGTCTGGATGTGTCTGATTTGGTGGCAATGTATCCCTGAAACTGGCCAAATTTTGTTTTAAAGGCCTGTGTGTTTGCACAGGCATTTGGCTACCAGGGATGCCTTTGGGAACTTGTGGGAATGGTTTGTTTTGTTTATGTGTGGTTATCTGTTTTTATATTGGTTTTGTTCACTTGATGATGTGGAGTGTTAAGTACTAATCCCCCCCTGCCAAACGCACACACAGCAGAGGATGAGGAGGAATTAGTATTTAATGCCCCGTGATTCAATTGAGGTTTTGAGATCATGTAACGGTTAGTCTGGTGATCCTCCTGCTTTTAAATCTAGCAGAGGAGGTGAATATAACCTGCCTAACTAAAATTGCAGGATTAAGTAATGTAATGTAATGTCCATCGAATATTAATCTTGGGAACTCCTTGCTGCTGGCTGGGTTATGCCCTACCGTATCCCTGGCTCCGCCCCTAGGCTAAGCTCCACCCTTAGGCAAGACTCCACCCCTAGGCCCGCCAGCCCGGCCTACTGCCCCAGTGCCCCTCCAACATCAAAACCCACCAGCCGTTTTTTGTCTAGATATGTTATGACTGCTGTTTCACGAACTCTTCTTAAAGAAGTTATTGCTAACAGGAATACTGTCTTTAAACCCCTACCCCATAACCAGTTCATTTGTGCCCCCCATATAATCAATCACATTGCCCCAAGGGCGCAAATGAACTTGTTATGGGTGGAGGGCAGCTTGAATAGATTATATGGGTGGCAGGGGTGCAAATGAACAGGTTATGGGTTGGAGGATGCATGAATTTGTTATGGGGGCACAATTCAACTGGATATATATATGTCTTTTTTCATGGCATAATGCGCTTAATTGACTAGCTGAATTTTGGATGTCTTATGTGTTTGATAGCAGTGCCCCCAGGCATGCTAGGCCCACTGGCGGGAAAAAATGAGGGGGGCCCATCTTGACTTCTTAGCCAGGGGCTCATTGCAGCCTAGCTACAGCCCTGGTCTAGTGTGCGTGACTGATCAATTTGAATGAGCATGCGAGGTGAGAGCATGTGTGTATGGATGAGTGTGTGTGTGATCAATTTGAATGAATGTGTATACTGTGTCTGAATGACTGTGGGTGTGATCAGTTAGAATGAGTGTGTGTGATAGAGGTGAGAGCACGTGTGTGAATGAGTGTGTGATCTCCTTTACATGAGACGCACCCACGTAGTGGCATGGGTGGGTGCGTCTCTTATTAAAGCAGTTGCTTGTGGGCTCCTGTGTAACACACACCTCCACCCATCACCCCTGCACAGAGAAACCTGCGGAAAAAAAGGTTGCTCCATGTGGGGGATGTGTGGAAGGGATGGGTGAGCACCTGTGTGCACCTGCAGTGTTCTTGTGTCTGGGGCCAGCTTATGCATGAAAAAACTATTACATTTCAAAAGAAGGGCAAATTACCTAGACAAAAAACGTTTGATTTAAGAAGCTCGTTAAGGCAGCATTACAAATTATACTTCAACGTTAATATGACAGTAAATTGTATATTAAGGCAACTTTTATTAAATATTAGACCAATCTATAGATTTGTATTTTCTTATTTATCCATAAAAAAAAATTATGGCTTAACTGAAATTAAACTATATATGCCTCATCACGTATAAGTATTGCTCAGTCACCACACCACACATATGGAGCTTTATTTCAGTTGTCATAAAAATGTTTTATGAATTAATAAGAAAAGAAAAACGTATAAATTGGTCTAATATTTAATAAAGTTTATTTATTTTTATTTATTTTCTGAATTTATACCCCGCCCCTCCTGAGAACAGCTCGGGGCGGCTTCCAACAGCAATAAAAATACATATAAAAAGCGAATGTAAAACAGTTTAAAATACATCAAAATACAATTTAAGTATTTAAAAAAGGGCCCCAGGTTACAATTTAACATTAAAACAATAAACAGGGTAGGGGAGATAAAAACCCTACCCCCCCCCCAGCCCAAAGTCCTGGCCTAACAGCCAGGTTTTACAACATCGCCAGAATGTCAACAGGCTAGGGGCCAGGCGAGCTTCCTCTGGAAGGGAGTTCCAAAGGCGCGGCCTGGCCACCGAGAATGCCCTCTCCATTGTGGCCCCCCGCTTTATGCGGGGAACCTCCAGGAAGGCACCCCCGGCCAACCGAAGGAGCTTCTCTGGGGTGCGGAGGGCGAGGCGGTCCCTGAGGTACAAGGGGACCAGACCGTGAAGGGCCTTGTAGTTCAACACCAGAACCTTGAACCTAGGTCGGCCTGTTATTGGCAACCAGTGCAGAGCTCGGAGCACAGGTGTAATGTGCTCCCGACGACCCGTCCCCATAAGGAGACGGGTCACCGCATTCTTCACTAGCTGAAGCCTCCGAACCAGGAACAAGGGAAGCCCCACGTAGAGCGTGTTGCAGTAGTCCAGCCTTGAAGTGACGAAGGCATGGATGAGGGAGGCCAGGTCTGGGCCAGAGACGAACGGACGCAGCCTCCGCAACAGATGCAACTGGCGGAAGGCAGCCTT
>QEPC01004978.1:6841-19500 GCA_003113815.1 Sphenodon punctatus | reverse complement strand
GGATCCCCGAGGAATTAATTACTGTGTCCTTGGAATGCCGTTGGCCCAGAAAAGATGCTGGGGCAACAGGTAATCCGTCGCATAAGGGGCTAAAGCTTGATTATCTGAACCTAGGTGTGCGTTAAAGTCTCCCATAAGAACAACTTGACCTGCTGAAAACACCCAATGTCATGTCACCTGACTACTATTTTCTGCATGGAAAGTGCTGTGCTTGAGTGACCAGACATAACATACTGGGGGTACATTTGGTCGTTGGGTTGCATTACCTCCCAACACATCCAGTCTCTGCAGGGAAAGATAATGAAACTGAACCTACGGGAGACATTTATAGTACTATCCAATTGTTTTTCTTTTGATCTCTCTTCTCAGCACTCTCACGCCAATGTTTCTGCCAGATTGTCTTTAAATTTCTTTTTGGGAACTCTAGATATTCAAACTTCCTGATGAATAATCAGTGTCTCAAGTGTGGCTCAGGTGTGGAGACCTACATTGGGAATCTTAAGATTTTAGGGTCTGACTCTCTGATGTCATGTAAACTTCAGAGTCATAATTACTTTAATGTAAAATGAGTGTAGGATGACACCAAACTGGAACAATACTTTTCACAGATATAAATTACTACACCAGATGCAAGACAAGGGAAAGTTAAACTTAATCTATTTGATAGTGGGCACTTTACCAGATTTCCTTCCATATCTTAGTTCTTGAAAGTGTGGAATAGAAAAGAAACACCAAGGAATGAGGACTCACTATGGCCTACCTGGGGCGGCAACTCACTGTGACACGAGTTTCTGGGCCACCAGATGTGGGCCCAGTGCTTCCACCGTTCAGATAGGTGGCTGGCCCGGATGTGTTCCCCCGGAAGATCCCAGGACCACAGTCCAGGCTAAGGGCTGCCCAGGCAGGGAAACATGGGAAATAACAGGCCCACAGATATGTTCCCACTGCCATGCCCAGCTGGGGATTAGGGGCTGCCATGGCCAGCATCCATGGTTGACTGTGATTGGCTGCCATGGCTGCCAGTCATACAGGGTGAGGGTCTGGGGGCAGGGCCTCCCATGCCTTTGTTCTCTTCCACCCCAGAAGTGGCGTGGGGGAGGGCTTTTGAGCTGGCCCAGTTAGGAGCTCATCCATTCAGTGCCCTGACCTTACCCGACCCATACAGGAGCGTGTGCCCCCTTCCTGGACTGTGTAGCCTGTGTCCCTGGCTGAGTGTCGTCACAAAAGAAAGCTGCATTTAAATATCTGCTAAAAGAGAGTTAGAATGGGATAAAAGCAAGGGATGGCTTGAGGAACATATGAGCTTGTAGTGGTGCTTGGAACATGACAAAATGATACATAATACAGGATCACTATGTGAGTTCCAGCTGTATAATTTGTAAACTACAATTTGTACTCTGAAGAGAAAGGGAACTTTTCACTATGCTCCTATTTTTTATTTTGTCACCCCTTAATGGTATATTTTAATCTTCACACTCTGGGTGTTTTTCGATGTGATGGCTCCCACTGCCACCATGGACTTACCTGGGCAGTGAAGCCATGACTCAAGGTGGGAATCTGCCAAAAAAACATGACAAGAAGGGGTGGAGAGACACACAGACATGCATCCTTCCACCCCACCCCACACACACACTGCATGCAGCAGCCTGCCCCCTGGCAGACAGGTGTCCATGGAGTCCAATGGAGACTGCCATGGCACCTGGCTTCCTGCCACTCCAAACTGTGGTAAGTAAAGCACACTTTACTCCGGATCCGGCAGCTGGATCCTGATCATGGTGGGTGCTATCCTGGGCTGTGACTCTAGGATTTCCCCGAGTCAAGTCTAGGTTAACCCCAACCATGGTCGTGAGCCAAAGCGTGCTAACATCTGGCAGGCACATTTCAGCATGATTGTGGCACTCGGATTAATCTGTTTTAAAGCGAGTTAGCCCAACAGAAAAAAAGAGAGTGCTGGCCACTGAACAGAATCAGAAGGTGCAAAAACACAAGGCCAGCAAGTAGGATGGCAAAACAAAAATCTGTGTATATATGTATATACCAGATGGCCAGCCACCTACCCGAACGGGGTGTATATATGTATATATATGTACACAGCGGCCTACCGCAACCAGGAATATCCTGAATCAAATGCCAATGTCTTTGAATGAGTCGGTTAATGCGATAAGATAAAGGTGTATGCTCCATGGACCAAAAGAGTCTGTCTGTCTCCTCGTTATGTCTACTAGTAATCAAATCCTGTCTAGGAATCATCGAAGATCTATGCCTGGCCTTATTGACCACCCACTCTGGAAACCCCCTGGCCCTCAATTGTACAGCCAATTGATCTGCGGCCTCTTCATAAATCTCCAATTTCGAACTATTACGTTTCAAAAGTTAAAAACTGGCCATATGGTAGGTTCCTCCTAAGATGACTAGGATGGAAGCTACTATAGTGTAAAAAGGAATAGTAGTCATGAAAAATATACTCACTACCCATTTCAGCTCTTGTTGTGGCTATGGAATTCGGTAGTGAATATCTCAAAACCGAGGTAAGCCAACCCCATTCAGAGGGGTTTTGCCCACTCTGGAAGTCCCTTCACAAGGATAGATTTGAAGGTTTTGCTCAGCAGGCAAGTTTCCTTAATAGATGCCTGACTGAGATAAAAACAGTTTTTTCTTTCCTGGTTCTGCTTAGAAAAGTCTCTCTCCTAGCAACATACGTACAGTTTTGTAGATCTTTCAAAGGAGTGAATTCCAAGTCAGTTTCCAGTAGAAATAAAAGTTTATTTCTTTAGAAAAGAGAATAGTCACTACTTATGCATGGTCTTGGCTCCTGGATTCTTCAGCAAGCTTGGCACAACCACGATGGATTTCTTGGAAATAGTTTCCATTAAGATGTTGTCTTTGATTTGAAAGACATTTTAGTCTTTAAATATCTCTGGCAATGCATGACAATCTCAAATTATTATTCTTATCTTATTTTAATCTCCTTCACTGAGTTTTAGTAATAAAAAATCAAGTTCCTTTTTACAAAGGTCTGTGATTTGAATTTTTTGATTAATTTCCTCTCATGGAAAGTTTTCTTGTTCTTTTAGAGTTGGCTAGAAAGTTGTTTTTATGATCCTTTGTTCTTTTCATCTTTTGGGATCTTCTGTTTACTGGATAATGATTTTATTCAATTGAAATGAGGAATTTACTTCAAATTTAGGATCAAATTTACCAAATTTGAATTGTTTATCAGTTCTTCCCTTTAAATGCCAAACCGTTTCTATTTTAACTTTATCTCAAATGAACAAAATCAATTTTCATGAAGATGTATATACTATGACATCATATTATAAGCACAATTTAATTCAATATCTTCAATGTCTAAACTTATTTAACATATTCCTAGGAAAGCTAAGCAAAAATTATGTAACAACACAAGTTTTTGATGCTGTAAGAGAGTATGGTATGTTTCGTCTCTTCATAAAATAAAATGAGAAAATCCAATCTGGATTACTATTGAACATAAGGAGGAGAATAATACTAATAATCATAATAATGAAGATGATCAACTTTAATATTGCTAGATAAATTCTCACAATGAAAAGAGTCTTTACTCTGTCATGTATGAATAATAGGGACAATACACTGTTTCCCCCCCCCACCCCCCATGCCTCTGTGATATCTGCTCTTTTTAGACAAAGGAAAATAATCATGCAGAGGCATTTGGTTCTCAATTGACATGAATGTGCTTAGCTCAGCACAAAAGTCCTACAAATACCTGATAGTGATCCTAGGTTAATAAGAAGAATTTAGCAAATATCTTACTAATATTGGACGGGTGTGCACAAGGCCCTCATGTCATTTTTGTTTTTTTTTAATTGTTTTGTTATTTAAAATGTCATGCTCATTATTGTTATTAATGACAATGTCATTTTTGTTATCGTTGTCATTATTGGTACTGGTATCATTTCAAACATAGATTTTATTTTTAGTATCATATCGTTATCGATTCTGATAACATTATATATACATATATACATACAATAAAACAAACTAACCTAAATACCTATATAATATCTAATCTCTCTCTATATGTACACAACTAATATCTATCTAAATCTAAGGGAGACAGGGCAAGGGCAAAGGAAAACTATCTATTATCTAATCAATTATCTATATAGCTATTCTAATCTATATGTCTATTATATATATATAATATACTACCTATATATATATAATGTACAGGGGGGACAAGGGCAGGGAAAGGGAGATGGTAAAACTTAGGGTATGAGGAAGGAAAGGTATTACTGGTAATACAATGAGGGCTAGGGAGGATTTTTTGTGTGCAAGCACCACAGTTCTGTAAACGCAACCTGACAAGCAGAGCTCTCGCAGAACGGAGAGAAAAGCCTGCCTCTCCCATTATAAAGGGTTGCAGTGCCCTTCCCCAGAGTCCCCCTGGTTGGTTGAGGGAGGTAGTAGGCATTGAGCAATCATAGAGTGCTATGAGACTGCTGGGGCCTGCTTGCACTGCTCATTGGCCAGTGATACATCCTTCAGATACTTGTGAGTTGCTCGCCCCTCACAACACAGGCACAGTTCAAAAGTTCAACCCTGTTTAGGGCTCCAAGATGTCTGCATCTTCCTCCACGCTACACATTTCCCCTCCAAAACCCAACTGCCCCACACTAAAACTGAAACTCCTGATCTTCCCCCCTCATCCGTCCTCTCCCTCTTCCCTGTCGATCCTCACTGATAGGGTCACCATCCTTCCCATCCCCCAAGCCCGTAGCTTAGGCTTCATCTTTACTCACCCCTTTCTTTTAAACCCTACATTGACTCTGTTGCCAAATCCTGTAGCTTCTCCCTCCATAACATTGCTAAGATTCACCTTTTTCTCTCTGTGTCCTCTGTCTCCTCCGTTACTGTAACCTCCTTGTCACTGGCCTCCCTCACTCTTACCTTTCTCCCCTTATCTCTGTCCAAAACTCTTCTGCCAGGGTCACCCACCTTGCCCGTTGCTTTGACCACATGCAGCCCCTTCTCTCCTTTCTTCACTGGCTCCCCCTTCCTGAATGAATCCTGCACAAGCTCATAGTCTTCAACTATAAAGCTCTTCACAAACTTGCTCCCCCCTACCTCTCTACGTTAATTTCCCTCCATAATCCAGTCAATGAAGTCCACTCCTCCTCTGTCCCCTCTCACCCTCCCACGTCTACCCTGCTCCCCTAGACACCTTTGTTCCTTCTCCCTAGCTGCCCCCCATGCCTGGAACTCTCTCCCTGCGCACATTTACCTCGCCCCCTCCCTTTGTACCTTCAAATCCCTCCTCAAGACCCACCTCTTCTACTCTGCCCTCCCCAACTCCTCACTCAACCTCAACTAACTCCTGATAATACCCTCCATTCAGTACAATCTGTTACCTGAGGTCTGTGTACTCATATCCTCACCACACGGACCAGCCAGCCATCATTCTTGATGTAACCAAGCCAAGCACGTGCACCTGGGACCTCGCATCTTTGTGAATGTTACACTCTTTGTCTCACCCTCTGTTCCCCTTTCTTCATCTTCCCCCTCCTCTCCATCTCTCAGATTGTAAACCCTAGGGCAGGAACTGTGTCTATTCAATTATTTTGTAAAGTATCAGGTACCTTGCTGGTGCAATATAAATGCTTGGTAATAATAATAACAACAACACTAATAATAATGACAACAATAACGACATTGTCCTTTTTGTTATCGTTGTCATTATTATCGATTGTCATTTTCGTTAGTGGATTAACAAACATGAAAATGACAGTTGTTGTTATCCTTATTGTAATAACGAAAATGACATGCACACCCCTTGATGACCTCACCAAGGAAGTGAGAAGGTGTGCTTGAAACTGAGATAGCAATGATTTAGTCTTAGCAGAGTTTGCTGGGATTATGGCTAGCTACTCATGCTGAGTGTTTATGTATTTTATTTAATAATCATGGTCCGTATGTTCCCAACAACAGCCTCACTTTTTCTTGTGCTGTTATCCATTTACATGTAGACAAAGGTCATTTTCACACAAGGCACTCTCCACCCACTACTCATCCACTATACATGTTACAGGGCACCCATAGGGCAACACTGCAGTTTTGCAACATGTATAGTGGGTGAGTGGTGGGTGGGTAGTGGGTGGAGAGTGTTTTGTGCGAAAATGCCCAAACTAACAAACCACCCAATTTGTCTAACTGAATAATTTTGAATGACAAATTCTCCTCATATGTCATGGATACATAGACTATTTGAATGGTATGCTAGATATGTAATAAATTTAGATGAGACATCAGGTGAGCATGAATGGTATGACTTCTCCCCAGTCCTGGATGGGAAACAGCGTCCACCACTCTAGGTCAGGGAGGTGCATCGACCAAATGTGCCTGTAGCCAGAGAGCCATTCCATCACCTGCCTGGGTAGGAGGGCCACAAGAGACATTTATGTGGCAGGCCTCACTACTGCCCCCCCCCTCAGCAGGAACCCACCCCCTCTCCCACCATAACAGGCAGCCATGGAGACCAACCATGGCAGTCGACCATTGCAGCCCTTACCCCATGTCAGGGATGACAGAGCCGAACAGACACATTGACCTGCTGTGGTCCATGTTGGCCCACATGGGCAGTCTTTAGCCAGGAATGTGTGCCTGAGATCATCTAGGGGACACATTCTGGACTAGCCACCCACCTGGCCCAAGGCAGTCCTGGGCCAACTTGTAGAAGCCAGGGAACAAATGTGCGGGTGGTTCCCTGGCCCATGCAAGTCATGGTGGGCCCTCATCATGTGTGTTTACACCCAGAGATACACTATCCTGTCCAAGACTGAAACATTTTAACACAAAAATGAGTGTGTAACAATATGAAGGCAGGGACGATGCTGTGATTGTCATTTCCCACAACCTGCAGAATTTGAAAGCTTGGCTAAAAATAATTTTGCAGGAGTCTGAAGGCATCAATTAAAGATCTATTCCCAAGCAATTAGGGTGAATATGAAGATCATATTAAAATGATTTACTGTTATTTCTCTTATAATGGATATATATATCCTAGATGAATTCAGGAGCAGAGACAGAGGGAGAGAGGACACTGGGAATATGATATTTCAAACTGTTCAGGTGGAATTGCAAAATTCAAGATGTAGCATGTTCACTTGCTGCAAAATAGGAACTCCTACATAGTCCCCTTTCATTTGCTTTTTGAAGTAACTGTTCATGTGAACACTTACAGTATCAGTGTGAGGGTGCAACCATGTTACATCTGAGCTGGGGGTGGGGGGGAGATTGTTGAAATACCACTTTGGTTTATAATGTTCCTCTGAACATTATCAAAGTGGGGTACTTACTTCAGTTTACCTCTTTTCATCTAAACATGACCTTGGTCTATCGCCTTTTGAGTTCTCTTTCAGACAGTGGTGCTGAAACAATGGGTCAGAACCTCAAGTGGAGTTGTACCATCTGCAGATGAGTCATGATCCTAATTGGCATTTAATACACTTTGCATGCTTACTCATGTGACTATGGTCAAATGATAATTAACTCTCTTCCTAAGAACATAAGAAGTGCCATACTGGGTGAGACCTATGGTCCATCAAGTCCCGCATCCTGTCTCTGATGGTGGCTAGTTACAGTAGCTTGAGACAAGTACAAATACAGCCATGGAAGTGTGACTCATATCCTGCTAACAACTCCAAACTACTGTTAGCCATTTAAGCCCCACCTATTAACCATTCTATCCTCTAAGAATGCATCTAGTCTCCATTTGAAGCTCTTTATTTATGTGTTAAATAAATAATTTATGGTGCTGGCTTTCACTGCCTCCTCTGGCAATGAGTTCCACAACTGTATTGTCCGGTGACTGAAAAAGTACTTCCTTTTGCTTGTTTTAATTCTGCCACTATTTAACTTCAGAGTGTTTCCCCTTGTTCCCTTCTTGTGAGAAAGGGCAAACAGTTCCCTATTTACTTTTTCCCCACCATTCATGCCTGTGGGTAGCAGGCCCCAGAGCCAAGCTGAGCACAGCACCACACAGCCCCTCTCTCTTTGTTTCCCACCCTTTGTGGCAGCAGGACCCACTCCTGGGTGTGTAGCATGTGGCATGGGAGCCACGTCTCCCCATCTGTCAGGTTGGGACCTGCCACCCGCAGGCAAAGAGGTCTGGCCCACAGGGTGCTCTCCAGTCACAGCTCTACCCAGGAAGAGCCACTGGTTTCCTTGCACCAAAGACATTGGCCAGGTGATGCCAGGCAGGGATGCCAGATCCTTGGATGAATGGGGGCCATGTATCTTGCTTCTGGAGGCTGGCAGCTGCTATTCCTAGACCTGAGTCCTGCCTGTGTGTATGGTTTCTCAGCCCAATCTGGGTTGTGATAGAGGAAGTGTGTTCTGATTTCTGTGCCAGTCCAAAAGGTGGCAGCAGTGTTGCCACTCACCAGGTTGGGCAGGGGATTCAGTTCCCACCTATTAATGGACCGATTTCTCAAGTACATTACAAAATATCGGATTTCATGATCTCTTGAAATATTTGTAATATAAGACCTGTTGGTTCTAACTGCAGACCAAACTCTTGACTTACCAAAAGCAAATAATAATAACCTTATAATCAATCACTCCAAGTCAAATGTGCTGGTTTTTGCAAGGGTCCACGGGTGGCCCATTGGTAGTGCATGCCTAGCACAAAGAAAGACCTATAAGTATCTTGGGCTGCATTTTGCCACCAATGGGAAGTGGAAGGAACATTTTAGGAGGGCAGAGGTGGTAGCCAAGAGTCAGATGCTAGCAACTCTTAGACTGTTTACATGGACAGGGAGGAGGAACCTGGATATAGCAATTAAGGTCTGTGAAACCAAGGTAAAAGCTTCCCTTTTATATGGGGCGGAACTCTGGGTCCCTCTGTCAGACATCAACCTGAATTCGCTCCAGGCACGTTTCCTCAGTGCTCTTACAAAGGTTCCGAACGGGACTCCAGTTACGGCCATGAGACTCGAGGCTGGTACTCGAGCCTGGGTGGCCGTGGCCTGGGAGCAGGTGGTCCTTTTTTGGTTCAAAATGAGTGGAGCCTCTAGCAAGACTCTGGCTCCACTTGTCCTGTCAGACACCTTTGAGAGTCCATGGCAAATTGCCATCACTAGACATCTGACTCACTGTGGCCTCTCGTTGGAGTACTTACAGAGGCAAAATCTCGCTGCCGCTAAGCATATCAGCTTAAGAATTAGAGATATAGGTAGGCAGGAGGATATGGCATGGGTGACCAGCTCCCCACATCTCCGGGAATATAGTCTTTGGGCTCCTCCAGTGGGACAAATGGCGCATTATCTAGGCATGAGGACTGCGCATAGAGAGAGATACCTATTCCTCTGTGCTAGATTCAATGCTATACCCACCAACATACTTGTGGGGCATTTTGACAGCACCCCCTATGGGGACCGCTTATGCCCTTTTGATGCTCTGACAGCAGAGACCACACACCATGTATTATTTGAGTGTCATCTATATGACTCCATCCGTGGGAAATTTTTGGACACCCTTATTTCAAAGGCTCCACATGCCACAGCAGTATACTTGGCCCAGATAGCACTCGCCGACACCTCTTTGGAGATGACTAGGCAGGTCCAGAAATTCTTGACGGCAGCCATGGAGATTAGGAAATGTTTCCTGTCCTCTAAGACAACAGATGATGCTCAGGAACTCTAGAACCGTCCCCTTCTGTTTCCCCGAGGGTCTGTTGGGGAGTCAATTAATTAATTTAAGCCAGTTTTAATATATAGATCACTGTAGTAGATGATATTCTGGGGGCCAGAATTATGGTAGGATCCAAGTTTCTGAAATTTTATATTAGAATGTTTTATATTAGATCTTATGTTGTATGTTATTTTGTTGTTGTATTGTTGGCAATGACCTCGGGTCACTCAATAAATTTGAAATTTGAATTTGACCAAACTCTTGACTTACCAAAAGCAAATTACTTTTGAATAAATAAAGTAAGATCCAAATCTTGCAAACACTTCAGCTCAAGAATAACTCTGCTCATGTGCATAAACTGTTTAACTGCAAAGGACTGAGCACAAGGAAATATTCAGTGAATGAAGCCACTTTTACACAAGGCACTTAGAAGTGTCTCTGGAGCCCCGTATTAAAGAAGAAAGCTGTGTGGGGGGGTTTACATGCTCCTGTGCTACCGGAAGTGATGTGTCGCCCATTCTCTTCAGCGGTGGTGGCTACAGATGCAGGGCTTTCAAGAGGCCCATTCTGTAGACCTCAATTTTCATTGCACCGTGTCTGCAGTCACTTCTGCTGAAAGGAATAGGTTGCACATCACTTCTGATAGCGCAGGGAGCATGTAAACACTCCCTGTGGGGCTTTCCTCTTCAATACGGGGCTCCAGAGGCACTTCTAAGCACTTCGTGTAAAAGTGGCCTGAGTGTTTATAAAAAAGATCCCTAAAATTGCTAAACTTCATGGATATTATCTGTTGTTGTTGCAAAAACTAGCAATGCAGAAGTTTTGTTTGCAAGACACCAACATTGGTAAATCCTGATTCTATTACTCAAGTGATAAATTCTGTAGACTCCAATGGGCATATAACCTTTCACGTGGAGGAAGTGAGCAGAATTTGGACCACGTACTTGAATGTGCCATTTTCCTTTCAGAGTGATTTTATCCTCCAAATTCTCGGTTTATATTGTTTCTAATATATACATTTTAAAAACTTAGAAAAATTGGCAGCCCATTCCTTCAGATGGATAGCACCAGTGTTAGCAGTTAATGTAGGGGTGATCCATAGGACATTTTAAAAAGGACTCTGTTTCTGGTGGGTGGGGGAGGGTTTAGACAGTGATAGATGGGTGGGTGTGAACTTGGTGTACGGCCCCATCCACCCACCGGCCACCCATACCCCCACATGGACCAACTGGGGCTTTTCCTGGTTGTTCCATGAAGGGAGATGGGTCGAGGTGAGTGGGTTGCAGGAGCACATATCCACACACCGCCTCCTTTAAATGGGCGATACTACACATGTCCACTTGGTGGACTTGTGTGGTACCATCTCACCTTAAAATGGCTCCATTCACAGGGCACTTGCAACCATGTCAACTGCTAATGCAGACACAATCAATCAAGAGGATTGCCTCCTTAGAATGGAAAGCTAGATATAGAAATTCTTGGCTGAAATTCTATGGTCTCTGTAAAGCAGAAGATCAAACACAATTGTCACTTCAGCTTTTGAAATCTCCAAAATTAGATTCTGAAAAGAGATGCACATCTCTTGAAAAAAACCTTAGTAATATACCCCTAGTTGATTGTCAGCTTAACAACTGAAGGCTGATTGAATAGCTTTACCAGGTAGTAAGGTATTAGCACTACCTCACCACTATGTATGATTTATTAGAAACCTCTGTGGTTTATTTTTTGTAAGTGTTTTGTAGCCTCCATTTGGAGGCTAAAAATGACAATTCTTCTTTATTAATTAAATGTCAGTTTATTAAAAGAAATGAATTATTCTGCTTATCAAAATTCATTAATATTAATGTTCTATAATGTAGCTGAAACATCTGGAAAGAAATTTAGTGTGTTCTCACCCACAGCGTAGAAATTACTGTATCTTGATTTACTCAAATCAGTAATTAAGAAAGCGTATAATTGCCCCAAATTAGCAGCTTTCCAATTTGCACAGTTTCTTAGAAATGATGATTGGCACTACCAAACTATAAGTGTAGTGTGCAATAAGCAAAGAAGCTGTCTTAAATATTTCAAGAGAAAAATTCCATATTAATATTATGGAAATAAGGATTTTAAATTTCTCTTTTAAAAATAGATCAGAGCAGGATATGGAGCCCACTAAAATTGCTCCCACATTAATTTTAGTGCTTTAATATAAAACAGTTTGTACTGATAGTACTTTAACCATTTGTTAAGATTGATTTCTTAGGACATACCCTAAAATACATTGGAGAGCTCTGAGTTCACTGATGAAACTAAATTCTTCTAGCTGCAGCTGGTTCAGAATGTGGTGGCCAGTCCTCTGTTGGGGATTGGTTGCTGGGGACACATAGAAAAGGGCACAGTCTCCTCACCAGATGGAGTTGGTGACAGCACTCCTAGCAACTGCCGCAACCTGATGTTCCAGGAGCAGCAAGGGGGACAGAGCCCTCGCAATAACAGCAGTCCCAATCCCCTCCAAGACACAGGATCAGCCAGTCATTCACTTCAGTGTTATCTGGATTTAGCTTCAATTGGCTCATGCTTATCCAGTCCCCAATATCATCCAGGCATTGGATAAGCACTGAGACTGCAGCACCTCAGTTGATAACAAAGAGAGGTAGAGCAGGGTGTCATCAGCATACTGATGGCGTGTCACTCCAGACTTCCGAACTATATCCCCCAGCATCCTCAGATATACATTGAACAAAATGGGATACAAGATGAACCCTGTGGGACACCATGGGAGAGGTCCTGAGGGAACAATGAGCAATCTCATCACTACCCGCTGGGATCTCCCCAACAGGAATGAACAGAACCACTCAACACCAGTCCTGAACACCTCTGCTAAGTCTCACAGTCATGTCAACAACACCTTTATGAATGATCAACTGTATCAGAAGCTGCCAAAAGGTCTAACAAGATCAGAGAACACAATTCCCCTTGTTGTAGGGATGTGCGAACAGGATGGAGTT
>QEPC01004976.1:1906452-1916458 GCA_003113815.1 Sphenodon punctatus | reverse complement strand
TAGGGAGGTCAAGGAAAAGATTCTCTCTTACGTATACAGCAGCCATTGCACAGATGGTCTAGTGAATAAAGTGACAGGGTCAGATTGGGATGTCTTCTCCTGTTGGATAACTACTGGTAAGTCCTGTTTGCATGATCAAGGAAGTGTTTAGTGCAGGAATTGAAAAATCTAAAGGGCCAAATGCATCTAACAACCAGTTTTTATTTGGTCCTTTGCAGTTCCTGGATTTGGCCTCTGGATCCAGTTCCTACCTCCAAGCACTGAAAGGCTGCCATTAGGGAAAGGGGGTAGAGAAGATAAGGGACAGATCCATGATCTGGTCCCTCCTCTACCGAAGTACACTTCGGCACCTCCGTGTCCAACTTTTATGTCTCTCAGAGAAAGATTCCCCCAATTTTCCAATTGGTCTCTGGGGAGAGAAGAGGTTCCCCCAGCTCTAATATAGCACTTTCAGGCCCTTTTAAAAAGGGCCTCTCCCACTCATGAACACACAGATTTGCATGTTCATGAGTGGGAGAGGCCCATGTGAAGGACACGGCGTATGCGCACGCTCCCACCTAACACGCATCCCCATTCACCCCCCACTCATCCCCATGCATAGAGCTATTGGGGAAAATGGAGGTTGCTTAATGTGGATGCATGGGGATGCATGTGCGGCCATGTACATGCCCCGTCCACCCACCGCTCACACACCGGCACACCCATGCATCACTCACCCAGCGGCGCCGTTTAAAAATTGTCTCAGTATCCTTCCTACAAGCTCCCAGACCAGTGAACAAGAGAAAAAGAATAAATGGAAAAATCCTTAAGATCCCAAATTCCTAGTAGCATCAGGTACTTGTAGAGTGGGGAACAAAATTCAGAAGGGGCTAACATTTCCCACCCCCCATTTCAAAACCACTAAAACAAGGTGTTAGATGGGGGAGGGGAACAGACAGGGCATATACTCTCACACCCTCTGGTGGGGAGGGGTCCCTGCTCTCTCTCAGGGTTTGAGGCACCCAACATGGGGTAAAACAGCCCTCAGGATCATATATAGGCAGTCTCTCAAAGACAGAGAGGAACCCTAGATCATCATAAGGCAGAGAGGGCAGGGTTCCCCATGAGGGGGAGGGAAACACAGGGGAGGATAGGGACATAGTACTTACAAGCGCTCAGGGACCTTCATCAGCTGGGCACCGAGGGTGGGAAGGGGGAAGGTCCAGGATCCACAAGTGGGGGACAGTTAGGGAGGGTCTCCATGGGTAGTCACACACACACTACCCTCACATGCTAACACAAGTGAGGGAGTGTAGTGGAGGCAGGCAGCTGCTCACACACTCATACTCCAAGCCTCTCTCACACTCACGCATACACGTACTCTACAATATTCTTCCAAATACACAGGTTCAGTAATCACAAACTCTCAGGATGTGGCCAGCCTCTCTCCACGATTACCAGCAGGGAACTGAGGACCCTGCTGGTAGTTTTATGTGTTTGTCTTGAGGGTCTCAGGTGCTTTGACTCATGGCCCTGCCTTCTGGCCCCGCACTCCACACTGCTCATGATGGGGCAGCTTTCATGCTCTGCAGCGCGACTCTGGAACCACGCACTGCGCCGCAACGGCATGCACGGTTGCCTAGCAACGTGGGTGGCTTGTGTTGCAGCGTCCCCTGAACCTATGCCTTTGGGTCATGCCCCTCCATCCATGTGCCATGGTGCCGCCAATCCTCGGGTTGCCCAGCAACCGAATAAGCACCGGGGTGGGGAAAGGGGGCGGCTGGCCCAAACCGTCTGCCACCGGCCCCAGAGCCTAACACAAGGCTGCATGTAAACTGAAAAACAAGTATTTTTGAAGTGTTCACACACTGCAACAGGAAGATTGGATATAACAAGTCACCAAATAAATCCTTTGGAAAAGCTCCTATATTGTCTGTATTGTAATTGTAATTGTAATTTATTCACGGCACTGGCTCTCGCCATGGCCCATACAAACATACAAGGATAAAATAAATATGCAAAAATATGCAACAACATTGCTCATTATTTATAAATTTATATTATAAATCTCATGTATAATTTTAACAAATTTTCCTCTAACCTGGGTTAAATCCTTGAAATCCCATTGTCAAGAGGCCCAATAAATCTAAGAATGAAAACAAAACGCTATAGCTACTCTTACATAACCCCTTTGTTTAACCCCGACTCTTCTGGAGCCCAAATAGGAGCATATGGCTAACACTGCCTTGCTCTTTTACCTCGGCAAAGCTTGTCTATATTGTCTGTAATTTTTTCCACTATATGAGCCCACCAAAATATCCCAACCAATTTAAACATTCAAAGTTCAACAAAAGGTTTCTCAAGGATCAGATCATTCAGGGAAAGGCACAGAATTTAAAGGGTCTATCACAAGAAAGACACCACTATATCCTACTTTCAGAAACACTTAAGGCAATGGGTGTTTTTAGTCATGACAATAGCCTGCAATTCCATGCGTTGACCTGCATGAAATTGCGGGCCACCATCACAACTCTGAAACCATTAGCCTGGGTCGGTTCCTGGGCAGTGTTGGTGCTTAGCCTGAGCTATGACTTGGGGAAATCGCCAAGTCACAGCCTGGGCTAACGTGCCAACCACGTCTGGGGAATGACTGCCTGAACTGGGGTAAAGTGTGCTGTTATGTATGTGTAACCACTTTACTTACCCCTGTTGGGGTCTCCACCAGTTCCAGGCAGCCATTGGCTGTCATGGCTGCCCGTCAACTGGGGGTGGGGAGGAGCAAGTCTGTGGCAGAGACAGGAGCTGTTATGTCAGAAAACATAAGGTCATGTGAAAAAAAAAACTTGCTTAAATGTTCACACTGCTGCAAAAATATTAAATATAAGAAGTTTGTAAGTAAATTTTTTGGAAAAACTTTTAAATTCTTTTCCCATTTTTCCCCTGCTGCACTCAGTCAATGCACAAAATATCAAAGTCAAATATCCAGTATCAAAAATAAATACAAATAAAAGTTATTTTAAAAAATATCAAAAATAAAAATATAAAAATACCAATATATATATAAAATATATCCAAAATATATCCCGTCAATGCACAAAATATCCAAACCATAAATTAAAAAATTAAAAAACATCTCAAAATATATTTAAAATACCCAAACAACCAATTATCAAAACAAACAAACTAAGAAATAAATCCAAAATAAGATTTTTAAAAAATGCATCACTCAAGAAAGGGGAACAATTAAAAGGGACTGTACCATAGTGAAGAGCAACAAAAGTCAGGGGGAAATTAAAAAATAAATAAATTTAAAAACGGAAATTAAAAGAAATTATTCACCAAGTAGATAAATCCAGTCTGTAATCTGCACAGCAGCCTCTGAACTGGTCTAGATCTGCTCAAGGCTGCTTCTTTCATGTCTTATACTCCCTCCCCTCGCCTAAAGGGTGGGGCAGGAGAGCTCCACAGGGCACTAATCAATATTAAGACATCTGAAAAGGCACCCTAAAGCAATCCTAATCGGTTGAGTTCCTTCATAGGAACCCATGTGTGGCAGTCGGGCTCATCTGGGGTGAATACTGGCAGGATCAGGGCCCCATAGTCAGTCTCTCTGGGAATCAGTTCGCAGTCTTTATTCTATACAATGTAAATCTTCCACCATATATAGTCTCTAGTAGGTATCCAGTCTCTATACTCACAATATCACTAGCCAAACATCAAACATCTGGTTCCCAAAGTCCTTAGATTCCTATAGCCAGGCAACTTCGCTCTGGCTCTATTGAGAGTTTCTGGCTCAGGCACTGATTACTCCTGCAGCCAGTGTCCCAGCTCCCAAGCACAGCCTTGTCTCCTGGGTTGCTTGCTTGGTCCTTGAAGCAGGGCCTCCACCCAGATCCTACTTTCCCTTGAAGGCTCCTTTGTCTGAGGCTTCTAGCTGCGCCCAAGCAGCCTGTTTGAGCAGCTCCACCTCTAACTAGGTTGGTGCTAATTCTCTTAAAGAGCCAGTGGTCCACAATGATTCTGCCCTGTCACACAATGCCTTTGTGCCCTGGTCCCTCTTTCAGTCCCTCCCCTTGCCTTTATGTGCTGGTGCCTCACGAGCGCTTGTCCCAGCTGCCCGTGGGACATCAGTACCTCAAAGGCAAGAGGAGGGGCCCTCCTGCCACCCTGACCTTGCTCCCACTACTCCTTCCATCCCACCTCCCCCCTGCTCTAAAAGAGCTGGCCACGCATGCCCCACAGCCAGCCTGACCCTGACCCCTCCCACACTCCGCACCTTCCTCGCCTCCCCTTGCCACAGCTACCATCATTCAGCCTGAGATTGTGCACATGCATAGAAGTGCGGTTTGTCTGTGTGCACTCTGTCACCACCATATTTGCTCTCTGAATATGTGCAGAGAGCAAATATGGCAATGATAGGGTACACATACACAGAGTGCACACAGACAAACCATGCTTCTGCACATGTGCCCAATCTTGGGCAGTAAACTCAGCAGTGGCAGTTGCATCAGCAGGGACTTGTGGTTTTGGCACGATGGCACCCTGCCACCCTGACTTAGAAGCTGCCCCTGTATCTGAGTCAGCTATCACTGAGAGCAGTGCAACTAGGATTTATTTGGTCCACTAACTGCATACTGCTTCTTTTAGTACCCTTGAATATTGTGGTTGCTCAGATTCTTCTGTTACCATTTCTGTCATTTGTCCCTTCTCATCACAGAACTAGTCTCAATGAGTTGCAACTTTATTGAATTTGACATACTCATCTTATTTAAAGGAAGCAATATTTACTTCCTGCTTTGGCTAACAAACCAAATAACCATTCTTGTTAGTTTATTTCAGGTATTTTATTTTACTGTGTTTTGTTTCTGTTCTTTTATTTCATTAAGTGTTCTGTTCTCTGCGCTGGCTGCCTATAGTCTTCCGGGCCCAATTCAAAGTATTGGTATTGACCTACAAAGTCCTAAATGGCCCAGGTCCCGCTTATCCGCAGGATCGCCTTACCCACCGGGCTCTGGATAGACCCCTGCTGTCGGCTGCAAATGTCTCCCTTGGAGTTCCCTGGGTATCCCAGGGTGACTTTCTTGGTCACCACAGCTATGGAACTCCCTCCCCATGGAGGTTTGCCTAGCCTCAGATCTCCCCTCTTTCTGAAGACAGCGTAAAACCTGGTGTGGTAGGACTGAGCCACAAAATGGCGCCTGTCATCAAGATTCCTTAAAATGGCCACCAAGCAGGAAGTGGCTATGTTTGGGGGCATGGCCTGATGAATAAAAAGAGAAGAAACAGGACGCAGGAGGGCAGTCTGTTGGAGAGAGGACACAGCTTTAGAGAGGTGCTGGCCTGAAGGCAGAAGACCTGAACCTTGAGGGGAAGAACCTGACGTGAGTTGGGTATCTAGCCACTGGACCATGCGGGGCTAAGCACATATGGACTGTATGTTGTGGTGATTGGCCAGAGGTTGATGCCTGGTCTATGGATTGTGTCTTGTAAATAAACTGATTGTTAATTCCCCAACAAAGTGATGGCTGTGTAACTCTGGGGCCTGATTCTGCAAATACACTCACCCACGGTGAAGGTGGGACTGCTACACTTGGCTGTTATGCCAGGCTTTTGGCAAGGGAGATGGGTGAAGGGTGGTAAGGTTAGTAGGTGGGAGGGTTGCTGTGGCACCACCTGAGTCGGTTTTATAGATTTTATATTTTGTTGTGTATAGCTTTATATTTTGGTTGTTGTTATGTTTTGTTGTATTTGTGTATGGGTTTTGTTGTATGCTGCCCCAAGCTACTGTGGTAGGAGGGGGTGGCTAAGAAATCTATTAAATTTAATTAATGAATTTCATTTTGGTTATTTATTTGTTATCTGGTATTTTGTTAATTTCAGTAGTGCTATTTAGTGTGTTAATGAATGTAACAAAGTACCAGATAACAAATATGAATAATGGAAAAAACAACAGTGAAATGAAATGACATAAACAAAAGAACCAAATTAATGCATATGCTAATTTTCCATACATAGCATCATAGAGCCAGCAGGGATCTCGAGTGTGATCTAGTCCATCCTCTGTACCAATGCAGGATTCACTGTATCCAAACTACCCACACAGGAAAATCCATCTAACATGAAACAAAACCTGCCAGAAGCATAAACTGGAACTGACCAGAGCACATTGATGCCTGAAGTAACAGGGAGCAATATTATAAAAGAAGAATCTAGATATCTCGAACAAGTGAGCCACACCCATACTGCAAAGGAAGCAACAAAGAATCCTTGGTCATCTGCCAGTCTGATCTGGGAGAAAATTCCTTTCTGCCCCCAATGTGGTGATCAGTTTGAATCTGAATGTGTGTGCAGGATCCACCAGTCCTGCACCCAGCACATCATTATGGTCCAGGCACCAGAGCACCCTATCAGTTTCACCCCCCAGCTGTGGATAACTTTGATGCGGGCGGGGGGGGAGGGAGAGAAACCCAAAATGTATTTTAGGGTTTTGTTGGGTTTAAAAAAAAAAGAAGATTTCTTCCTATAGTACCAAGAAGAAAACTCCTCATAAAACTTACATCATAGAGGTAACTTGGATGTTAATTTGTGTGCCCAAACATGCAAATTATATTCGCACATATGCAATGGCATAGTGGTTTTGGTCCTACACAGGACAGACTCTCACTACAGGAAGACAATTCTACTTGGAGGAGTTTTACACAATATTTCTTCCGGAAACCATCATTATTGCTTTTGGCAGCTGGCTCATGTGAAGATGTTACACCAGGGGTATTCACAGCATAATGAGGTTCAATGGAGTTGAAAGATAAAATTCATTAGCCTCACATTTAAGACTACTGTAGCAGAGAGGCTGTAGTGAAGCTTTGAGTTTACACACTTATGCAGTGTTTTGAAAAGCAAACAAGCTGGGTTCCCTGACCCCATTAATAGCTCACTTTTCAGCTCCCCTGCCTATTTTCTCATACAGTGGGGTCCACTTCTGCAGAATGGAGTTGGATGGGTTCCTTGGGCAGAATGCCAGCAAGCATGCCTGACTTCCACACCGACCATTGCCTGAATGTATAAGAAAGGTTTTGAGATAGGGATGGTGCCATAGTGACCAAGCAGTTGCTAAGGATGTGATTAGCACTCTGATTGCAGGAACTGGAGAGCTAATTGCTGTGTCCTCATTCGATTCCTCAAGGGGATACCTGTTTGCCAATTGTACAGGAGACAAAAAAGAGTTGATTTTTTAAAAAAGCATCTGAAACCATCTCCTGCTAAACAATGGCCATCTTATTAGGAAGACTAGAATACATATTATTTAACCACCCATAGCCGTGCATATAACCTCTATTGTTGTGTTAAAATTAGTAATGGTCTATCTTTCCCACAATCTCTTCCCTTTGGATATTTTGTATTTTCTTCTCTTTTTCTCTCTCTCTCTTTTTTTGTAGTCTGAAATTCAGCTATTAAACTGAAGAAGGCTCAGGGAAATGAACTGAATTGTCTAGTAAGAAGAAAAATGGCCCCATGAAGATGAAAAAAAGCCCAAGGTAATAGAGATTGATCACTCAATCTATCCGTGGCCTCAAATAAAACTGATTGAATTTAACATGTTAGGTTACAGTTAAGGAGCTGAATTGTTTCGGTCGGTGTAATATAGTTTCAGATGATCATGGGGAGCCATTTATTTATTTTTGCATTTGTGAGTCATTTAGTCAGTCCCTTATGAGAGTGAGAATACATTTATTTTCCCATTCCCTGCTGCTCTGTGTTCTATTAATACCACAGTATTTGAAATAGATGAGGGCACTAAAAAGTATTTGGTGCTGAATTTGTTTTTCATATTTATTTATTTTTTCCCCAACACAGCTATTTTTATATAGCAGCCCAACAGCCCTCTGGCAGTTTTAATACCAGCTTTTGCTCTCCTTGTCCCTGAACCTACATTTTTAAAATGTCAGGCCTAGCTGAGCAGCAACAACCCCCAGGGATAGAAGAGACTGTGTAACTCATCTGGTGTCTTTTTGAATCACAGACCTGGGGATAGAGGGGATACCTCATTGTGTTATATACTTCCCTAATCAAATAATCGGGTACTTTGAAATGATCACCCTCCCCACTTTAAAGATTACCCTTTTCATAAACACAGAAATGAGGAATGTTTTAAAAAGATAAACAGAAACCACTGAGTTCTACAAGTATCTAAAACATTTATTAAAAACATATTAAAACTGCATTTGGAAAGCACTCAAGATTATTCCATAAGGGGCAATCCATCACTGGTGACAATGGAGAGTGTGGGAAGGACAAGATGATCCAGTGCGTCCCAAGTTTTTTTGCTAGTGTGACCCCATTCAGAGACTTAGGGCCGAATCCTCCATTATTAGTCAATGATGATTTTGCCATTGACTTCAGTGGGTGGAGGATTTGCACCCTTAAATGTAATCCTGTGACCCAGATAGCAATAAAGATAGGCAAGTATATCAAATATAACTTGGGATCACGACCCCATCTGCAGATGGTTTGATCTTACTTGGAGTCTCTAAGTTGAGACCCTCTGATCTAATAAGTCTCTCATCTTCATGTTTAACATCTGGATTTCTAGAATCACATTGCACAAGAAAGGCTGTTCTCTTGCATGGAGCCTACTTGCATTGCTAACGGATCCCCTCCAGCCTGTACTATAGAACCTTACTGACTCACCTATTTTCATTGGTCTTTCCCCATTGCTGCCACTGGGGGAAATGTAGTGAAAATGGATCCCAGCCTACTGTTATCAATATCAAATTGACTAAAATATTTAAAACCAAAGGCACAAGCCTAGAAAGCGACTTAAGGAACGATACTGAAGGCCTGATACTGGAAGATTGATAGGAATGGCTCCCCTACTTCTTAGCTTGATCTTCTATTAGAGTCTCTCTGTGCTAGGAGAAATGGTATGACACGCTCAAGCAAGCTAAATGGACTTATTAGCAACTGATTGTTTTACAAAGTAGAGTGGTATTCCAACCCTTGAACAACCAGTTCTGTCTGGAGAGGGGTGAGGGACTCCCATCTCCATGACAGAATTAGTTGAGAATAGGGGGGGTGTTCCAAATAGGAAAAATGTTTTTGCATGTATTCTCTGAGGGTCCAAGGAGCGGTCCTGAGTGTTCAGGCTGCCCCTTGGAGAATACTTGGGCCAGTTTCCAAGGTAGAGAGATGGCTGGGGGGAGGGAATCAGGAGTGGGGTGCTTAAGGGGGAGTGGGGGACCTAGCAGGGGGGTCGGGGTGGTTACTTTCCTTCTGGAGGGGTCCCGCATGATGCATGGCCTCTTCCCCGCTTGTAAGTTTGGAAGTTAAAAAAACAACTGAGCATGCTCAGAAAGGGCCATTCAGGCCCTTACAAGCCAGGAAGAGGCCACGCATCTCACGGGACCCCTCGGGAAGGTAAGTAAACTCTCCCTGCCCCCCCAAGCACCTTGCCCCCTGGCCACCCACTAGGCCCCCACCCCCTTCCCTGGCCCCCACTGGCCTATTCCCTCCCCAGCCAGCAGGAGCCAGGAGTTCCAAAGTTCTGGGGGCCTTCCTTGGAACTTCAGAATGTGGAAATTTGAGGCAGGAGAGAATGCACCGGCCCTTGGTGTTTCTGGAGGAAAACTAAGCACCGGGTTTTTGCTAGGGTGACCCCATTCAGCACTAGCTGAGAGCTAGGGAAAGAGCTGTGCCATCGCCGGGTCCCATTCTCAGACACAAATCTTCCCTTGTTCCTGGACAGGCTCCCTGGATGGGTCTGTTCTGGTGGCGGCAGCAGCAGCAGCAGCTTTCCCACTCTTGGGTTGATCGGAGGAGCTGAGCTGCACTGCCTAGAAGCAGTGAGCACAGCAGGAGGGCTGGGGCTGAAGCCGGTTGGGCACAGCTTTTCTGTCAGGCGGGAGTGAGGAAGCTGCTACCGCTGCTGCCAGAAGATAGATGGCCGAAGATTGTGTCCAGGAGTGGGGAGGAACTGTACGACCACTGCGTCCAAGAGAATTGTCTAAATTCTAGATCAGGAGCTGGGGAA
>QEPC01004976.1:1881416-1900900 GCA_003113815.1 Sphenodon punctatus | reverse complement strand
GGTAAGTATGACCCGATCCCTGGGGGGGGGTTTAACACCCCCCCAACCCCCCAGGGATCAGGTCATACTTACCGGAGGCTGCGGGGATGCCGCGGCCGCTGGTGCTGGGGGGTGAGCTCGCCTCTGAGTCTTTTTTTAAACAAAAATCCAGGCTGGGCAGGGTGGGAGGGGTGTCCCCCCTTCCACCCGCGCAGCCTGGACTCAGGGAGGGTTTGTTTTATTTAAACTTTTTTGGTGGGGCTTTAAGTTTACATTGCAGCCATTTTTAAATGGCTGCAATGTAAAAAAATCCGGTACCCGGACCGGATTTACCGGGTCGAATCCGATAATGCCGGTACGCCCAGTACCGGCGTTATCGGATACCGGATTTACTGGTTTTCCCACCCCTAGTCATTACAACACTGTTTTCATGGTTGGCTCATTCCTTCATGGGGGCAGATGGGTTGTTTTCATTTTCCCAAGGGTGGCTGGGGCGGGGCCACGAACAAAGAACAGCAATAACCTAAACATTACCTAAAAAGTGTTTCCCTGTCCGGAGGGGGCAGAGTCCTCCATAAAATATCCCGGGGGGGGATTGAGCTTCTCAGTCCCTGTGTAGATTACGCCTATCCTGCCCTCTTATGCTCCTGTCAGGGTGGTGGACCAGTTAGGATGGTTCACCCTGGGATACTAATAGATCCAACAGGATTCCAGAACTCTCTGGGGGATTTACCCACTGACCTTGAGGTGTCCTTTTCAGTGCCCTAGTTGATTTGTGGTATGCTGTATTGACCTGGGTTAATGACACAGTGGCTGACCCAGGTGTCTGCTTCCTCCATGGTGGCAGCACAGGTCTCCCTGGTATACAGAGGGTAGATGCTTAGAGTGTAGGTGGCTCTTGACTCATGCCAAAGCCGACCAACTGCGGCATAGACAGTTTTTGAAGGACTATGTTGTGGCTCTGGCAGCAGCAAAGAAAGCTTTCTTCGCTGCTGCCATAGTTTCTGCAAAGTGCCAAAGTTCAGCGGAGCTCTTCTGAGTGGTGAATAACTTAAGTCATGGCTGTCTCCATCCAGAGTTGAAATCCTTAATTGCCTGCTCTGACAAGTATGCGCTCAAATTAGAAGTGCCCCAGTCAAGCCAAATATGAGCGAGTTTATCTGCAAAGTAGGTGGCAAAGTCAGTTTGTGGTTGGGGAGGCCCAGTCTTGTCTGGTTCGCTCAGATCAGCTTCAGTTGGTCTCGGTCACCAATGAAGAGGCTGTGCTTGGAGTAGTGCGGGCACCCAGTTGTGAATTAGATCCATGCCGATCCTGGCTGGTGAAAGCTATCTGGGAGACATGGGTTTTTTTGCTGGCTGGAGTTATCAATACCTCCCCTTCAGGAGGCCTGATGGCCTCAAAACTGCGGTTGTCCATTCCCTGCTCAAGAAATAATGGGTGTTTTTTTACACACACATTTCTCCTGGATGTTTGCGGTTACATCCTGAACTTTGTGTGTCTAAAGCACTCACCCAGATCTAAAACATCTGGCTCTTTGAACTTCTGCGTAGAACTTCTCCCAGAACTTTTGTGTGTGAAAAAAATTCTCCTGGTAAACTGCTTTGCTCCAGGCAGCTGTGATCACTTTGTTTCCATGGCAGCCTGTCACGTCTACGGTTGCAGCTACTTTAGGCTGCCTCAGGGCAGTGTTTGTGTGAAGAATGCATCCAGGAACTGCCTCAGGACAGTGTGTGTGTGAAAAATGAATCCGGAACTTACTTGTGGACTTGTAAACCCAGAAGATTGAAAAATCCAGAATTTGAGTGTGTAAAAGTGTAAAAATGCCCCTATTGATCATGGGGAGTTGTTGACATGGCTGCAGGACCTGGCAGGAGTGCACAGAGCTGGTCTAGAGTGGCTCTGCTAATTTCTGAATGGGAGAACCCTAAAAGTGATGATGTGCCATAGCTCTTTGTGACTTTGGCCGATGACCTTCACCATGGGAGTGACATCCCCCATCATTGATGGGGTTTGCCCTCCGCTGGTCCCTTAGGTCCGGAGTCTGGGAGTGTTCCTCGATTCCCAACTCCACCTGGATGCCCAGGTGGGGGCGGTGATGAGGAGCCCATTTCACCAGTTGCATCTGGTGCGGCGGCTTTGGCTGTACATCTGAGACTCTGACCTGGACACTATCATCCATGCTTTCATTACCTCTACACTGGACTACTGTAATGCACTCTATGTGGGGCTACCCACGGTGATGGTTTGGAAGCTGCAGCTGGTGCAGAATGCAGTAACCCACCTTATGAGGATGGGCCACCATAAGCACATTATACCAATGCTCTGCTCTCTGCAGTGGCTGCCTATAGTCTTCCGGGCCCAATTCAAGGTGTTGGTGCTTACCTATAAAGCCCTATATGACGTAGGCCCAACCTACCTGTGGGACCACCTCACTCCCTGGGCTCTGGATTGATCCCTGCGGTTTACTAGGAGCACCTTTCTTGAAGTCTCCGGGGTATCCCATGATGATCAGAGATGATACTTTTCACACTCTCATATAACAAGCAATTCCCAAGCAACTGCGAACACATAATCGGGACTCGGGAGGTCTCACTCCTTGGGCCCGGATCTCCTTACTTTCCAACAGCGTTATAAGACCTGGCTCTTTCGCTAGGTGTTTGGCAAGGAGGTGTGGGAGGGTGGGATGGGTTAACTGCTTCTTGTGTGTGGGTTTATTTATTATACAGACCAGGTTTGGGAGTCTGATTTTTTTATTATTTATTATTATTATTAGTTAATACTTCATGTTTTATCTTATTTAATGTTTTACCTCTGCTGTGAGCCACCCCGAGTCACCATGTGGTGGGAGGGGCAGGGTAAAAGTATAGAAATAAATAAATAATCCAGGAAGGCTAATATAGCAAAACACTGAGGCATGACAAGAAAAGGAATCTTCTATGTCCTGTGACCTTGTTGTGCTTATTCAAGAGACAAAGCTGATCAAGAGTATTGATTTTTGTCCTCCAAACTGTTGTGTATTTGGAATAGAAGGGAGCCACCACTCTCCACAATTCTGCAGTAAAGCATCCATTTGCGTGAACCTCCCTGTAAGTGGCTCAGCCCACACCCATCATAAGCTGCTATAGGATCTACTCCAAGGCAATGCTCTGAATGCACTTTTCTTCCCCACATGCAGGCTTGTTGTACAGTGCAAATCCCTAAGCTGTCTATACACACACACACAACACAGTCCCAGTATCAATTCACAGTTCACTGTTGCTTCTCTCCCTAAAGGGCACCCGATAAAGCAGCCCTCCTGACCTTGCACACTCCAGCACACTTTTAGGCTTCACCCTTATGAGAATGCTTGGTCTGGCTCCCTTGCCAGCCACTTTCCAGGGCAGTCCTGTATAATGCAGGGCCTCGGGACAGGATCCTTGGCTCATTCAGATAAGCCCTCCGCCTTCTACCTCCTACTTGCCTCTCCCTGGCAAACTCCCATACTGAACCCCAGCTGAGATTCTTACAGATGTAGCCCCTCAGCAGGACTAAAGCCTCCTCCACCCACTGAGAACACTCAGTCACTCACATCCTAGCTTGGCTCTTGGCTACCTATCCCCACCCCCCTAAAAGGAAGACACTTGCTTTGCACCTCAGGGACATCACCCCTGCAAGGACTTCTCCCAGCCCTCCTTGGGCCTAGGACTGAACATTTTTTCCAGTGACTGTCACACTCTGTAGCAGGTTTGGGCTTGGCAATGTAAGTATTCACAGGATCCATTCAGTCACGCACACAGTCTTGGAGAATTAGCATATTCCATTTGTCACACACAACACAGTTCATCAAAGCCTTTAAGTGAAACACAGTCCTTACAGCCAAACCTGGCCAGATACCAGTCCAATGGCTGGCTGGCCCCATACCAGTCACTGTCTTTGTAATGCAGCTCCTCAGGTATACATCTCCGCTGTGGCCTTCAGCTCTCTATCAGAGGTGTGCACGCCTCAGCTGTCAAATAGCTTCTTTGTCTCCTCTTCCTGTTGCCTGGCTTTTATACCTCAGAGTGGGCGTGGCTTCTGCCTTGCTCAGTCCCTCTTAAAGGTACAGCAGCCTTATTATGCTGCTCCCCACTACACACTCCCATTCACTGTTCTCAAAAGGTCATTTTAATGGGTGGGGTAGGATGGCTCTGCTTTGAGGACCAATGGACACAGAGCACCTGACTCTACTTTAGAACCCAAAGGGATCTTGAGGATCATAGGATCATCTAGTCCACCCCCTTCTTGATGCAGGATGACTATAGCTACAAGAACCCCAACTGATGGCTGTCCCGCCTCTGCTTGAAAACCTTCACACAGAGAGAACCTACAATCTCTCCAGGCAACTTATTCCATTGCCATGCAGTTTTTATTGTTAGGAAGTTTTTCCTGATATTTAACCAAAATCTGCCTTCCTATAATTTGAACCCATTACTACTGATCTTCTTTGTGGAAGTCCTTTAGGTATCTGAAGACTGTCTCCCCTTAATCTTATCTTTGCTAGACTAAAGATACCCAGTTCTTTCAACTTTCCTTCAAAATACTTGTTTTCAAGACTCGTCATCATCTTTGTTGCCTTCCTCTGAATCTGCTCCAATTTGTCAATGTCCTTCTTAAAATGTGGCATCCATAACTGGGCACAGTACTGCAGTCTGACCAGTGTTGAATAGAGTAGAATTATTATTTCTGCTAACTTGGAAACAATACTTTTGTTAATGCAACCTAAAGTTGTATTAGTTGTCTCTTTTCTCTTTTTTTTCCCCCAGCTGCATCACATTGCTGACTTTGGTTTGTGATCAATCACAGTCCATAGAACCTCTTTACATGTGCTGCTGCCAAGCTGGGTATCCCCTGCCCTATATTGCACATTTGGTTTCTCTACCCCAAATACAGAACTTCACATTTACCTTGTTTAGAAATCTGGGCTGAAATTAACAAAATAAAATTAAATTTATCAAGATTATATAAATTCTAATTATATCTTCCAAGGTGTTGGCTACCCTTTCCAGTTCTGTGTCATCTGAAAACTTGATAAATATTCCCTCCATTACTTCATCCAAAGCTTGTGCAACTTTGTGCTGGTGTAGTTAACTCTGACAGTTCTGGCAGGTTTGTTACTGATTTACACTGATGTAAATAAAAAAAGGATCCGACCCACCATATTTTATACTGGTTTCTATAGTTGCAGCAATTGATTTAATTCCTTACATTTGAAAATGTGTCAATGATATCAGAGATGATGAACTCTTTGGAACAGGGGTGCTATTACTACATGTGTATAATGAACAATGGATCCTCCTCATCCCATATTGGGGACTCTCTAAGGTCAGTTGATGTTATAATAGAGATACTCCAACAAATACTTATACAGTATGCGCATGGATTGTTGGAGAGTCATTATCCTAACTACTCAGATGACTGGCTCTGAAAAGCTACCAGGTTTACCTCTCTTCATACAGTATCACATTTTTGTCAACCACATAACATAAAACACAGACATTTGAGGTCACTATTGTAACTATCAGTTTAGCCATGACACTGAGGAAACGTGCTCCTCAAGAAAAAAATAATTGGCATGGGATAGCAGACCTTGTCCCATTCACTGTGAAATCTAATCCACAGGATGTGTTGGCTACTATCTAACCTTGTTTAAAAGAGTGAAATGAATTTGCTTGTAATGCACTACAGGAGCATTAAATGGTATTGAGGTGAATATCTGTTCCTAGGGGCCATCTTGTTTGAGTTTTGTGGGTTTTCTGTGAGGGGTCAGTCCAAGGCCCATTGAAGTGAACTGGAAGCTGCTGGTGTAGTGAGGGTTGCCGAGGCCTTGATTCTCCTGCTAACAGTTGTGCATGATCCTCACCTGCTGCCATGTGAGGAAGGGATTGCAGAGGCCTCTCATCATCGGCTGTCAAATCAGTTTGGGATTAGCTACACAGTGCTTTGAGGCAGTCTCTACAAGCTCGCATTTCAATGTAGGGATGGGCGAACAGATCGTGGTTCAGTTTGGCTGTTCAGTTCGGGTTCGGCCGTTCGGGAAATGTTTTTATATGGGTTTTTTTTGTTTGTTTGTTATATGGTTTGGGGTATTTTTATTTGGTTTTATATGGTTTTTTGGTTTGGTTTTTTTGTTATGTTTTTTTTTAATTTAAATGAATCTAATATTATATCTATCTACACTAAATCTAACTGCTATTAACTATTCTAAATGCTATGAACTAAATGGATTAGCTAATAAGTACACAGGCCTACTCCTGCAATCACTAACTAAATTACTAACACTATATCACTAAGCTAACTCCTACATCTGTCTACTATCTCTAACATATATATATGGGATAGGGGGGAAAAAATCAAACAACACAAGGAGGGGTACAAAACTGAAATGAAACTTAAATCAATCTAATAATCCTACTCTAAATGAAAAAATGGGAAGGGAAGGGAATCTGGGATGGAATATATGGGAGGGGGAAAGGATTCAATGGAGTGGGGAGGGAGGAAGGAAGACTGAACACAGGGAACACGGAGGGGAAAAAACAAAAAATAACCACTAAATCTATCTAAGCTAAGCTAAATAAATGAATGAGAATATGGGGTAGATGGGTTGGATGGGTGAAATGGGAGGAGGATTGCAATGGATTGGGGAGCTGGGAAATGCTGGGAGAGGGAGCCTTCTGAAATGCCTGCTGTTCAGGAACAGTGAGCTAGTGCTCAGAAGGTGTTGGGAAGGGGGGAGGCAGATAGTTTCATTTCTTGCAAGCCTCTCCACCCCTGGTGCCTGGAAGTCTGCTCCTCAGCTGACTACCCCTCCCGGTCACGTTTGACCTTCCAGTGACCCTTTTTGCCACCCAAACTCACCCGAACGCGATCCGAACTGACCGAACTGTTCAGTCAGTTCAACATTCAGAATTAAGTTCGGTTCGGTCAGTTCGTGTTCGTGTTCGTGTTCGTTCGAACAGGCTGAGTTCAGGCCGAACTCAACTTCCAAACCGCGTTCGCCCATCCCTATTTCAATGACCCATCTTCACTGAATTTCCAGATCATGGGGTGCTAAGCAGGGCCGGACATAGGGGCAGGCCCAAGAGGCATGGGCAGGGTGGCTGTTTGTCTGGTATTGTCCTGGACAGTCCTCTATTTGGGCTGTCCAGAGTGGAGCTGGAACCAGACGCAGCCTTGTCTGGAATTAGCCCCCGGCCTTCCCCCCCGCCAGTAGTGACTCCTGTCGAGTGGAGCTGGCTGGGAGACACTTTTTTGTGCACAGCGGCGGTGTGCGTGTGCATCACACAGGCATGTACTGCACTCAAGACAAAGGGGAGGTGAGGGCAGCAGAGCAGCACAGCGGGTGCATGCCAGGCACTCACAGGTGGTGGGAGTTGGACTGTCTATCTCGGGGACTGAGTTCAACAGCTCAGGAGGAGCCTGGAGGTAGGATCTGGCTGTGGTAGATGGCAGGCCGCCACCAGCGCTGACCATGAAGTGCAGACCTGGGCACAGTGGCAGGAGAGAGACCGGATGGAGGAGTCCAGCCAGGAGGACCGTGTGTCTTTTGGAGGCAGCAGGGACTGGTGGTGGCCCTGAGTAAGCCTCTGAGGCTGACTGCGAGGAGGGATCCATCCATCTCAATCATCTAGATGACAGGTAGGGTACAAACCAAGGGTCTATTGAATGCTTCCATTGGGAAGTGGATCTTAGGATTCCTAGCCTGAGAAGTGATACATGAAGCAGGCTGCTGTGTGTGACTGTGCGTCTTGTTAAGTGTGCAGGTGGCTGCTGTGCATGTCTTGCTGTGTTTGAGAGTGCAGGCGATCGCTGTGTGTGTACTGGAAGTTGCTCTGTGTGCGTGTAACACTGTGTGTGTCTCTCTGCAGCACGAAGTGTAATGTCCGGCTCCCCAGGTGGGGCTCTGGTGGGGGGTTCTCCCTGGCTAGGGGCCTAGGGCACGAGGGGCTGTGGGCTACTAGCCCAAGTACTCACAGACCACGAGCTTCTTCAACTCTGTTTATTCACCCGGCAGGGTATCAACTATATACAGTGGGTGTATCACCCAAGTCCTTATCCCCGCTGTGGGGTTCAGTCTCTGGGTCTCCGGTCAGACCCTCAGGCTCTGTCCTGCTGCGTAGGCCTTCCTACGCAGCTAGCTCTGCAGGAGAGAAGGCAGGTGCGTCTGCCTCCTTGCTGATCTGGCGCCCAACTGCTGTGCGCCTCGTGCGTGCTTTTCTAACTCCGCCCACCAAGCCCCGTGCAGGGCTCTGCTGCGCAGGCGCCGCCACATTGCCCCTGTGCAGTGGCAAAGCCCTCATTTCACCCATGTGCACCGCACGATGCCCCCCTTAACCCTAGCAGAAAATATGTGCAATGACCGCATGCATGCGCTAGAGTCAGAGGTTGCTAGTACTTGACTCATCATGGGAGGCAGTCTTTACCACTGCCCCACGTAGTAATCTTGCAGGCGGGTAGGGAGTCGTGTCTCCCAGCGCAGCCTTGATCGTTCCTGACACTCTGAAGGCGACTCTGTCAGGCGCTGAGGGGTTCCGGGTATCTCACTCGCAGTTGGAGACTCTGGAGGGCTGTCGGTAACAGGATCGCTGACCATTGCCAGCTGTGATTCCTGTGCCACGGGTGCTGGTAGAGGGAGCTCCTCTGTTGCAGTGTCAGGTGGCAGCGGTGGGTTGTAGGTTGAGCATGGCTCAGAGGGGCACTCAGCCCGCCTCAAGTGTGACCAGTTTCGGCGATATGTGGCCCCCTGGGGTTTTTTCACCATGTAGGATCATGGTTCCAGCCATTTGGCTACTACTGTGGCTGGTTGCCATCCATTCGGAGTGGCCATATGAATTGTGTCCCCTATGGCTAGGGGGGGAAGTGGATGAGCACGTCTGTCGTAGCAGGCCTTTTGCTTCTCTTACTGCTTGCGTAGTGTCTCATGCGCGCCTTGGGGTACCTTTGGTGTGAGGACTGAGGTGGTTGCTGACAGTGTGCTACGAAGTACACGTCCCATGAGCAGTTGTGCTGGGGCAAACGGTGTGCCTGATATGGGCGTGTTTCATAGGTAGAGTAGTGCCAGTCAAGGGTCCGTGCCATCTTTCATTGATTTCTTGAGCATGGCTTTCACTGTCTGCACCATTCGCTCCGCTTGTTCATTGGATTGGGGGTACGTGGGACTCGAGTGGGTGAGTGAGAAGCCCCAGTCCATGGCGAATTGCTGCATGGCTTGGCAGGCAAACGGAGAGTGGTCACAGACCATCTCCTTGGGGATTCCATGTCTTGCGAAGATCGCCTTGAGTCGTTCAATTATAGACCAGGCCGTCTTGTCTGGTAGATGGATTACTTCTGGGTATTTAGAAAAGTAGTCCACGATTACCATGTATGCTTGTTGCTGTAGGTCAAAGATGTCCACAGCTACTTTGAGCCATGGTAATTCTGGTATGTGGTGTGGCACCATGGGTTCAGCTTGCTGAGCCGGCTTCGCTTCTTGACATGGGCTGCACCCTGCTACCCGCTGTTTGATGTCCCTCGCCATGTTGGGCCAGTACATGAGGGTCCTCGCCCGAGCCTTGGACCGCTGAGCTCCTTGGTGAGGGATGTGTATTGTCCTCAACATGTCCTGACTGGAGTCCTCTGGAATTATTATTTTGTTTCCCACCATCAGGAGACCATCTTCTAGTCACAAGTCATGTCGGAGGGGCCAATACGGTCTGAGGGATGGCGGAACTGACTTCGCATGACGAGGCTACCCTTGACTGTGTAGGGACTGCAGGCTGTTCAGGATGGGGTCCTGGTGCGTGTGATCCTGCAGTTGACGAAGGAGTGTGTCGCTCAGTGGCATCGTGGTTTTGGTGTGGTATAGCACCTTCTCCTCCTGGAGGTCTTGCTTTGGAGTTTTGGGCAAATCAGTTGGTGCTCTGGACAGTGTGTCCGCTATGTGCATGCTGGTTCCCTTCGTGTATTCCAGCTCCAAGTCATATTTTTGCAGCTGGAGCAGCATGCACTGTAGTCTGTCTGGAGCTTGCCCTATGGGCTTTTCCATGATTGCCTCCAGGGGTTTGTGATCAGACTGGACCGTGACTGTGGTACCGTATATATACTGGTGAAATTTGACCGTGGCAAAAAGGATGGCCAAGAGCTCCTTCTCTATTTGAGCATAATTTTGCTCAGCCGATGTGAGTGATCTGGATGCATAAGCTATCGGGTGACCATCTTGGGACAGGCACGCTCCCAGTCCATCTTTAGAGGCGTCCACCTGTATGACTGACCTCTTGCTCGGGTCAAAGTATCTGAGCACCGGGGCCGTTGAGATAGCTTGTTTCAGGGCATCTAGGGCCTGCTGATGATTGGCATCCCAGGTCCATACTGCATCCTTGCGCAGTAGGGTTCTCAGTGGAGCAGTCATTGCTGACTTATTTGCAATGTATTGGGCCAGGTATTGGACTGTGCCTAAGATTCGTTGCAGTGCTTTCTTGTCCTGAGGGGCTGCAAGGTTCTGCACCGCTGCAACTTTGTCTTCGTCCGGTTGAACTCCTTTCTCGGAGAAGATATTTTATTTATTTATTTAGTAGATTTTTATACCGCCCCATCCTGCACAGCAGCTCGGGGCGGTTAACAACAACCATGTACTTCACGCGACTCACCATGTATTGGATTTTCTCTTTGTTAAACCTGACCCCTTTCTCTCTGGCCCGCTGTAGCACCTGCTTCAGTATGTGGTCATGCTCTGATTTGGATGAGGCTGCAATCAACATGTCATCAGCTATGATGTGCACACCTGGAATGTCTCCAAAACTCTCGTGGTTCTTTTGTTGGAATACCTCGCTCGCTGATTTGATGCCGAAAGGTAGCCTGTTAAAGTGGTACCTTCCCCAGGGGGTGTTGAAGGTACACAGCTCAGCTGATGATCTATCCAGTACCACTTGCCAATAGCCATCTTTTTCATCTAAGATGGTGAATATCGATTTCCCTGCTAGCTTCCTTTGAACATCCTCTACTGTTGGGATGTTAAAGTGTTGTCGGCGGACTGCTTTGTTTAAGTCCCTTGGGTCTAAGCAAATTCTGAGGGACCCATTTTTCTTCTGTGTCACAACTAGGCTGCTCACCCATGGGGTGGGTTTAGTCACCCTTGAGATCACGTCTGCTGTCTCCAGTTCTGCCAGCGTGCTTCTGAGCTGCTCCTGGACATCAAATGGGATTTTGCGACACCCGTGTATCCTGGGGGGTACCGAGGGGTCCAAGTAGATGTGGTATGTCCCAGGGAACTGGCCAAGGCCTCCCATCACGTCTGCGTAGCTGGCAAGGATGTCTGCATCCGACTTTGGTGAACTCGAAGACAGTGCATGGATTCGTCGAGTTAGATCCAGAGCGAGGCATGCCTGCCGGCCAAGCAAAGGTGGATCTTGGGAGTCGATGACGTAGATCGGGAGTAGTGCACTGGCGGTCGCTGTGAAGCACTGGGCGTGAAGTTTAGCTTGGGGGGTGATTCTTCCTCCCCCAATGACTATGAGGGTGATGTCTGGTGGATCATGACGAATGTGTGCCGGTAAATTCCTTGCAATTCATGCAGGAATGGTGTTGGTGTCTGCTCCCGTGTCCAGCTTGAACGTCACCGGGTATCCACCTACCCGGATCCTGCAATGCCAGGGGTCCTCAGAGTATCGTATGTCATCAGGACTGGACGAGGTCGAAGCCCCCACGTGCACTGCATTGACCGTGCTGGTACGTGCANGGGAAGGGGGGAGGCAGATAGTTTTGTTTCTTGCAAGCCTCTCCACCCCTGGTGCCTGGAAGTCTGCTCCTCAGCTGACTACCCCTCCCGGTCACGTTTGACCTTCCAGTGACCCTTTTTGCCACCCAAACTCACCCGAACGCGATCCGAACTGACCGAACTGTTCAGTCAGTTCAACATTCAGAATTAAGTTCGGTTCGGTCAGTTCGTGTTCGTGTTCGTGTTCGTTCGAACAGGCTGAGTTCAGGCCGAACTCAACTTCCAAACCGCGTTCGCCCATCCCTATTTCAATGACCCATCTTCACTGAATTTCCAGATCATGGGGTGCTAAGCAGGGCCGGACATAGGGGCAGGCCCAAGAGGCATGGGCAGGGTGGCTGTTTGTCTGGTATTGTCCTGGACAGTCCTCTATTTGGGCTGTCCAGAGTGGAGCTGGAACCAGACGCAGCCTTGTCTGGAATTAGCCCCCGGCCTTCCCCCCCGCCAGTAGTGACTCCTGTCGAGTGGAGCTGGCTGGGAGACACTTTTTTGTGCACAGCGGCGGTGTGCGTGTGCATCACACAGGCATGTACTGCACTCAAGACAAAGGGGAGGTGAGGGCAGCAGAGCAGCACAGCGGGTGCATGCCAGGCACTCACAGGTGGTGGGAGTTGGACTGTCTATCTCGGGGACTGAGTTCAACAGCTCAGGAGGAGCCTGGAGGTAGGATCTGGCTGTGGTAGATGGCAGGCCGCCACCAGCGCTGACCATGAAGTGCAGACCTGGGCACAGTGGCAGGAGAGAGACCGGATGGAGGAGTCCAGCCAGGAGGACCGTGTGTCTTTTGGAGGCAGCAGGGACTGGTGGTGGCCCTGAGTAAGCCTCTGAGGCTGACTGCGAGGAGGGATCCATCCATCTCAATCATCTAGATGACAGGTAGGGTACAAACCAAGGGTCTATTGAATGCTTCCATTGGGAAGTGGATCTTAGGATTCCTAGCCTGAGAAGTGATACATGAAGCAGGCTGCTGTGTGTGACTGTGCGTCTTGTTAAGTGTGCAGGTGGCTGCTGTGCATGTCTTGCTGTGTTTGAGAGTGCAGGCGATCGCTGTGTGTGTACTGGAAGTTGCTCTGTGTGCGTGTAACACTGTGTGTGTCTCTCTGCAGCACGAAGTGTAATGTCCGGCTCCCCAGGTGGGGCTCTGGTGGGGGGTTCTCCCTGGCTAGGGGCCTAGGGCACGAGGGGCTGTGGGCTACTAGCCCAAGTACTCACAGACCACGAGCTTCTTCAACTCTGTTTATTCACCCGGCAGGGTATCAACTATATACAGTGGGTGTATCACCCAAGTCCTTATCCCCGCTGTGGGGTTCAGTCTCTGGGTCTCCGGTCGGACCCTCAGGCTCTCTCCTGCTGCGTAGGCCTTCCTACGCAGCTAGCTCTGCAGGAGAGAAGGCAGGTGCGTCTGCCTCCTTGCTGATCTGGCGCCCAACTGCCATGCGCCTCGCGTGCGCTTTTCTGGCTTCGCCCACCAAGTCCTGTGCGGGGCTCTGCTGCGCAGGCGCTGCCACACGAAGGAGCTCCCAGCTGCCTAGGCTACTCCTTGCCTGGCCTGTGAGCCTAGGGATCATCTCTTTGCAAAGCTAATGACATTTCCAGATGCTGCTTTCTGCACCTTACCATTTGTTCAGAGCAGCTGCCCAAGCTCCTTGGATCAAGTCCCTCCTAGGGTAAATACCTGCTCTGCAGGGAAAAGGGTGGGTGGAGACAGATCATGCCACCACAGTTGCAATCTGACAGCACCAGTTCAGTGTGCAGGTGCAGTAGTGCCTGCATTCCCCACACAGTCTCTGTCACCTGCCTTCCTGTACAATCTGCCCCTCTGCCACTCTTCATCCCCTCCCCTGCATCCCATGCCAACCATGCCTTGGGGTACCCCCTCCCCATCTACCCTGCACAGCTGCACTCCAACCTGTCCCTATTCTGCAACCCATCTACCCTGCATACCACCCTGCCTGTGTTCCTCTGCTACCCTGCACCTCCAGTGCACCCCCCTCCCCTGCACTCCAGCCTCCCACCCCTGGTGACTTGTACAGTCATTTCTATTTTAATTATAGTAATTCTCTACATTTGCATAAATGAATGTAAATTGTCACATGTAAATTTTATGTAGATCTGGTCCTCTATTCTGGCAATGTGTCTGTGGCCACGTAGGCATGGGCCTATTGTAGCAGATGCTGAAGGGCACCAGGGGTCTGAGCAAAGAATACGAGCCTGCAGGCAGCGCCATGGGTGGGAGGCTTCTCTACATAGCCGCACTGCCTCCTCTCCTCCAACCACCACAGCAGTACCACCTCGACCCGCCCACAGCTTGTGGAAGGAACCCCAACTGGAGAAACTCACTCCGGGGACCCGAGCCCCTGCAAATGTTCTCCATGGCAGCACTCCACCGTGTGCACACACAATAACGTTGTTTGCTGCGATGCACTATTTTGTCTGTGCACATTGTTGCCACCATCTTCTCTGGAGCATGCTGGGGAATGTAGTCCAGCAGCTCCAGAGAGCAAAGATGGTGGCAACAGTGTGCACACACGCAATAGCGCATAGCAGCAAACTGTTATTCACATGCACACAATGGGGACACACGAATTGCATGGTGGCCAACTTGAAGCCTCAACCAGGCAGCCTAGTGAGCTTGGGAAGGGGAGCAGCTTAGTGAGCTCTGGGACATGGCTTTGGGGGGAGGGGGCTCAGCTGCCTGAGAAGTGCCTAGGGCTGATAAAAGTCTAAGTCCAGCCCGGGACCTAAAGAAGAGGAAGTGATATCCTAGGACTTGGACTCCGCTGCCCTGTGCGGTAGTGTGGAGTGGTTCAAATCCTGTGCCAGTGAAAGTGAAGGAAGCTTTGCCACTGATTTAAATGAGCAGGATTTTAGCGGATTGTATTTTAGAAATGCCAATTCCTGAATTGTCCCCTGAATTGCCCAAATTCAGTGCCCCCGCTCCCCACTTAATTAACTTGAAAATTAACCTTTTGAGATTGCCAGGATAATAGACTTAAGCTAGATAAGCATGGTCTGATCTGCTTAACCATTCTAATTTTATAAATTATTTTTAATAAAATAAAAATATTTAGTCTAGAACTAAAGGGGACAATTTACTATTGAGCAGTTTCTATTTCAGTTCTCACACTGGTAGTGTCAAAACACAGTGGCTCATCTGCAAAGAGTCCTCTGAGATGCAGCAGCCTTCCAGGAGGTCAGAGAAGTTCGATGGGTTGGAGCATTCTGTTCCTGTCATGGGCTAAAGTTCAGTGTGAGTTTTTCTAAAAAGCCCAAGTCTTTTGAAACTGAACATTCAGTTTCAGTGAAGATTTTATAGGCAAAGGACTAATAATTCCCTACAGCCATGGTGAATGGTAGTAAGATACTACATCATCTGTTTCTAGAATTCTTCGATAGAATATGCCAGATTAAAAAGCCACTGAAATCTGATGGATTCTCTACATTGACTTGAGTTGGCTTAGATCAGGGCTTAAATACTTAGGGGGAAATGCGCTGGATACCACTACCAAATAAAAATCTGAGTGCCAGACCTGTCACACATTTTGGGGTCCTCTGTCTTCACCCACTCATCCATTTCAGCATCTTCTGTCTACCCAGAAAGTAAGAAAAGGTGGTTGTGATTCCAGCCTACCTGGAGGTGGCAGTCATCAGCTGAAGGGCAGCACTAAAGGGCACTGATCATTCTTGGACCATGTGGCCATGGCTCTTCTGTCCTGAAAGAGCGGTCATCTTATTGCTGCTGCTTTTAGCCCTTTCTTCTGATCCTGCTTTGGGTTTTTAATTGTATCTTTAGGAGGATATTGTAACAAGGTAGCAGTGTCTGTAGGTAAGTGCATGCAGGATCGGGTCCCATATTCAACACAGTCAGGGAATTCACTCCAAACAGTGTTAAGTCTCACACAGTAGGTTCCAACCACATAGTCGACACAATCCCTTTTCCCCAGGTAAGTCAGCTTCTAACTAGTCTCAGTCCCATTACAAGAACCCAGCTTGTCTTCACCTCTTGAAAGCTGGTCTCTCCTGATGTCTGGGGTGGCTAGAAGAATTCTCCCCCTTAAGCTTCTCCAAGTCAGGTCTCTCAGCAGCTCTTTGTCATTTCAGTCTTTCAAGCCGGATCCACTTTCCTAGTGGAGCAACAGGCTGAGAGCCACAAGTAGAGACCTCCTTCACCTTGCAAGTCCAAACACAGCCTGAGCAGCTTCTGAGCTGGTTCAGCTTTATAGCTGGGCTGAGCTAGCCACGCCCAGCTACTTCCTTTTCCTCTGTGTCTCCTCCATAAACAGCTTCCTTCTCCAAGCAGTCAGCTACTTTACTAATAGCCAGTTGAGCTTCACTAATGCTGTACCAGTTAATTAGCAGCTTGCTTGCTGCTTCTCTGTGCTAGCTGACGTTAACAGGCTGAGTCTATGCAGCTGCTTGCAGCTACTAGACTGCACTGAAGATTTTCTGCCTCTTTTAGGCTGGCTCTGCCAAGCCTCTCACAGTCCTGAGTTTATCCCCAGCTGTTTTCAGCTACTAGGATACAATCTGTAACAGATGTTTGTATTTTATGGGGCTATGTCATGAGTAGGCAGTGGGAAGGATGGGTGTGGGGGGTAGTTTGGGCAGACTTGCTCAGGTGAGAGACAGAGGAGTGAGAAAGGGGGCAGGTTGACTCACTTTATAGGTTAGCGATGGCCCCTCTGTGAGGGGTGGGTAAGTAGGATGGGGGAGGCAATTTCTCCAAGTGTGAGTTGGAGAAATGGGAGTGGAAGGGGAGGGTTGGGTTGGTGGGGAATTGTAAGGTGGAGAATGCATTTCATATGTATTTTTGAACCGATGTTGTGTTTACAGAAGATTTGGCGTATGAATGGTTTGGTAGGGGTGGGATATAGCCACAACCCTTCGGTGAGAGGGTGGGGTATAGGCTTGTGGGGTGGGTGCTCTACTAGGTAAGAGATGGGCAAGTGCCTGGGGATTGGGAACTCCCTTGCCTGAGAAGCAAGGGAGTGGGAGTGGGTGGGATGGGAAAAGGAGTGGGTTTTGAGTGTTTGGGCATGGAGAGGAGTGGGATTGGTGTTAGTTAATGTAAGCTGTTTAAGGCTGGGATTTATTTAATATGTCTTACATATTTGATTGTTTGTTCAATTGTTGTAAGCTGCCCTGAGCCAATTTTTGGGTGTAAGTAAAGAAAAAAAAAATTAATACTAATCATCAATTTCATTTTTATAGCGCTCCCCCCACTGCCTTACACAGCACTCTGAGTGCTTCACGAAAAAGGTAAAACCATATAAACACTATAAAACTGTTAAAACCAAACAATTTAAAACAATCATTACAATTTTTAAAACCGGGCAGGCAAAAAGGAAGGGCAAAGTACAATGAAGGTACCACCTTGATCCTAAAAGCACCTAGAAAACAAATATGTTTTTAGGTGCTTTTTAAAGGTATGGAGGGAGGAACCGAGACTAACACCTGGAGAGAGTGAGTTCCATACGGAGGGGCCTGCCACAGCAAAGGTCTGATCACCTGCCGACTTCAGAACTCCCAAACAGTGGGTGGTTCCTGAATGCAGATACTCATCAGTGGGAAGTTCCAGGAGTAGGTCTCTAATATACCCAGGGCCTAAACTGTTCAGGGATCTACCAGCAGCATGATCTTAAACTCAATCCATCACTCCACAGGCAGCCAATGCAGAGGACGCAGGCCGGGCGAAATATGATCATGACTGCCTATACCAGTAAGGAGTCGAACTGCCATGTTCTTAACAAGCTGCAAGCGATGGATAAGCACTGCTGGCAGTCCATAGAAGAAGGAGTTACAAAAGTCAAGCCTTGTAGTCACCAGGGCATGAGTCACTGTGGCAAATTCAGCCCAGAATAAATAAGGGCATAACTTACGCAAATTGTGTAGTTAAAAAAAGCATTTCTGAACCACGTCCGACACCTGGGCTGTTATGGACAGAGCGTGGTCGAAAATGACGCCCACGTTCTTTATCAGGCCAGTACCTCCACCTGGACCCCAGTCATATTCAGGGCCCAAAAGAAGTAAGGGCATCCTCCTATCAGCTGCCCCTTCCCACCAACTTAATTATATTCTACGTTAACCTTTGAAATTTCTTGTGCCTTGCCATGCAGTAACCAGTGATGGCCACAGCCTAGCACATGTCCTTTGATGGCAGGTTGTGGCTGAATCAGGTGGACAGCTTTGGTCTCCCCACTGGCACTATGGACAAATCCTGGGAGTGCAGGGGACCCATGTGGCCAGTACATGTAGATTATGGACTATTATAGAGATGGCTGTAGGGCCAACAGGAATTAAAGCCCGTTTTGCTGTAGCCATGGTTGGATCTATAGACCATTCCCCCATGGCCTCATGGACTACCTCTGGTCCACAGACCATAGTCTGGGAATCACTGAACTAAGGAGTAGGCTCCCAGATGGGGATGTTATGGAAGAGGAAACTCCATCCCTTGAGGCTTCTATAAGAAGCCCTCTTAGCCACACCTGTCCTATATTTGCTCTATGTACATAAGGACATAAGTAGTGCCATACTGAGTCAGACCAATGGTCCATCAAGCCCAGCATCCTGTCCTCCGACAGTGGCCAATCTCGATCGCATGGGAGAAGAACCAACACTCACAATGGGCAATCCATTCCCCGTTGTTCACGCCCAGCTTCCAACAGTAAGAAGTTCATCCCATAAGCTACTTGGTTAGCCGCCATTAATGAACCTACTCTCCAAGAACTTATCCAGTCCTTTTTTAACTCAGCTATACTACTTACCTTGACAACGTCCTCTGGTAACAAATTTCATAAGTTAATTATGTGTTGAGTGAAAAGGTACTTCCTTTTATTTGTTTTACATCTGTTGGCAGCTAGTTTCATGGAGCTTCCCCTAGTTCTAGTACTACTTGAGAGGGTAAATAACCATTCCCTATCTACTCGTTCCATACCACTCAAGATTTTATAAACCTCTATCATGTCCCCTCTGCCTTCTCTTCTCTAAGCTGAAGGGATCCAGCTTGTCAACCCTCTCTTTGTACAGAAGCCGTTCCATATCCTTTATCATTCTCATTGCCCTTCTCTGTACCTTTTTCTAGTTCAGCTATGTCTTTTTTGAGATGGGGTGACCAGAACACACAATATTGCAGGTGCAGTCACACCATCGATTTGCATAGAGGCATTATGACAGCCTCAGTTTTATTCTCTATCCCTTTGCGAATAACTCCTAACATTGTTTGCTTTTTTGACTGCTGCTGTACACTGGGCTGAGGATTTCAGTGTATTATCCACAATCACTTCCAGATCCTTTTCCTGAGTGGTAACTCCTACCTTAGTACCCAGCATTGTGTACTCATAGTTTGGATTATCTTTCCATACGTGCATCACTTTGCGCTTGTCCACATTAAATCTCATCTGCCATTTAGATGCCCAGGCACCCAGTCTTGTAAGATCCTGTTGCAGTTCTTCACAGTCTGCTCGTGTTTTATTATTATAAGCTTTTATATAGCGCCAGCGATGTACCTGGTGCTTTACAGAGAATAAGATAGACACAGTCCCTGCCCAAAAGCTTACAATCTAAAGACAGAGGGAGGGGAGACAGGGAAGGGGGAACAGAGGGAGAGACAAGGGATGCAACATTCATGAGGATGCAAGAACTCAGGTACATGTTCTTGGCTTGGTTACAGTAAATTGGGAATTTGCAGATAACAGGTGGGGGATAATCCTGGGTAGGGATGATTAGCAGGAGTTAGGA
>QEPC01004976.1:1865228-1877253 GCA_003113815.1 Sphenodon punctatus | reverse complement strand
GAAGAGAGGAGGGGCTGCACATGGTCGAAGCGACTGGCGAGGTGGATGACCCTGGCAGCAGAGTTTTGGACGGAGATGAGGGGAGAAAGGTGAGACCGGGGAAGGCCAGAAAGAAGGAGGTTACAGTAATCGAGGCGAGAGATGTCCAGAGCATGAACAAGAGTTTTGGCAGACGAGACAGAGAGAAGTAGTACGTCTGCAATTTCACCGTTGGGTTTCTTCAGAACTCGGGTGAATACCATCTGGTCCTGGTGATTTGTTAGTATAGCTGTTAGTATAACATAGTTCTGACTTGTTGCATGCCTGAGAAATGGCCCTGTGTGACCAAACGCTTGCCTGCACTCAGTCAGAAATTAGTCCAATAAAAGAGATAATCTGAACTACTCTGCCTCCATTTGTTACATTGGGTAACAATATGGCAATCACCCTCTCTCTCCTAGATATGAAGACTGGACAGAGCCCTAGCAAACCTCCAATGAGGAATAGGCATGGAAGGAGGACTAAATGAGTTGGTGAGATTCTCCCATTTCTCACTTATCTGAGTGTGCATTTCCTGGAGCCTTTTACCGGAACAGGATTAAGCTCAGTCTTTGGTTCTATTCCGATGGAGTCTGTAATGACAATTCTCTGCATGCCTTTGGCAAGGGGACTTTTATTGCCTTCAAACTGCTCTAAGATTCTTTGCACTCCTTTCACCTTCCCTAGATTTAGTCTTTTCTTACTGTTTCTTTGCTGCTTATACTTCATGACATTTCCCCCTAGAAGATGTTTGTTTTATTTTACGTTTCTCATGCACTAAAACAAGCTAACTCAAGCAGTTACAGGCACCAGAAGACCTAACCCTCCTCCAATCAGCACAGCCATTGCGAAATAGCCGTAATGTTAACTTTAGTTAGATTATTATTATTGAGCTTGTATTACCCTGGCTGTTTGCCCAGCATGTCCTTGATAACTCGGGGTCAAAAGAAGAGAGTAATACTCTGGTACTACTCAATAAAATATAGGATCAGCATGATTAAAATGGCTTTAGCATTCAAAAATCTGCAAATACGGCACTCCAAATTAAATTTAAAATGGCTTTGATTAGCAGTCATTAAAAATCTCTGTTAACCCATGCAATGCTCCTTGCTCCACCCACTGCCCTTAACGGATTCCCTGCTGTTCAGATGTAAGAATATCCTGGATAATGTTTCAGGGATTTAAGGCACTAACTAGAGTTGATAAAATTAATGGGATTCCATAGGTGACAGGTAACCGTAAATTGGATTGGACTGGCAGCACACATTTTGCTTGTGTGATTAGTTTGAAAGCTGCCAGAGGTGGAGCAGAACCAATACCAGATTACACACTTTCTTTGTTAAACCAACAAACTGTCATATTTTCTATAGAATCACACACACCAGGCACGGGGTTTTTTGTTACCCCTCTGAATGGGCTTAGGTTTTGTTGTTGTTGTTGTTTGTTTGTTTACAGTACCTCCCAATTACAATTTTTCATGAAGTTGGTTTACTCAACTACCCACAGAGTAGCTCACACTGTCCATGTTAACCATATTAAAATCCCTCCAACATTCTTTGAAGCAACCTCAGGTCAAGGTCACGAGGAGCTTCTGAAAAGCAGGAGCTATTCAATATCATTTCCTATTCCCCAAGCATTTTGTTGCTTTGCTTGATCATAGGGACCTGGCAGATCTCATGAGGATCCAGTTTTTGAGGTAATTATGCTGGAGACATTTGACACAATCCTCATTTTTCCTGGGGAAAAGGGGGTTGCAGCCCCTTAAGTTGCACACCCAAGTGCCATGCTAAACTTAAATGAGTTCCAAACCCTCATCCATGGTACAAATAAAGGTTTGGAACCCATTTAAGTTTAGCATGGAACAGTTTTGTCCATTACCCCTTCTCATTTACACGTGCAATGTACACCCCAAGCCCAGTATGTGTTTGTCAGTCCTGGACTGTGGTCAGAATGCCTGTAAATCAAATTCAGGTACAGAGATGCCTTCCATGCTCCAACCAAGGTTGCCAGCAGAATTGTGTTCGGGAAGGCAGGAGTGTTGCTTCGTCCCCCCTATTTCTGACGTTACCACTTTCCTTTCTAAGCATCCTGTTGTCACAATACTTGGAAAGGATGTGACTAGAGTTCCCACCTCTTGCAGTTTGATCCCGAGACTCCCATAAGCCAAAATGGGAGTCTCAGGATCAAAGTACAACAGGTGGCAAAGCTAGGTGTGGCCACATTAGAAAGGGCTGGGGGAATAGGGGCGCCGTCCCTTTATAAGCATCATGGCCATGCCCATTTCCAAACATGTCATCGTGATGCTCAGAAAGGATGCATCCAGATAGGAATCAAGAGGAAGCAAGTGCACCCCCTTTGCACCTCCCTCCTGGTGCCCATGGCTCCCACATTAGAATCAGCAGGCTGCTGTTCGTGATTATTCTGCACAAAGGTGCCTCTCACTGGGCGCAAGGATACTTTGTATGCTTGTGCAGCGCTTTGATATATAACCTATGTGCCCACAAAAGCCTGGTTACATGAGGATTGTAGATTGCCAACACAAGCAATATTGAACATGTAGTTAATTAGTGTTTGTTGTTCCCCAGGACTGAGGGGCTTCTCCAGGCACATCCTGGAGATGGGACAGATCTGTGAGATGGGACAGATGTTTTGTACCTGTCCTGCTCAATGGCCCCCAGGCAGGCAGCGAGGTGATCGGGAAACAGAGGGCCCCTAGCCTCAGTTTGATGCTGGTAAATGTGAGGTCTGTGGCCAATAAGTCAACTACTGTCTGGGAGATGATCCTGGATCAGGAAGCCGACCTCACATGTCTTACAGAGACCTGACTGGACACTAAGTCGGGGCTTGTACTGGCTGACCCTGTTCCAGCTGGGTACTCTGTTCAGCATCAGCTGGAGGGCTGGGTGGCGATGTAGTCATTATTTTTAAGGATACCTTGTCTGTGAGATTTCCTGTGTAATCTATCACGTGTATAGAGCATCTCCATCTGGTGTTGGTTTTGGCCGGAGACAGTGTGGGGGTACTGCTGATATATCGGGCATCCACCTGTACAGCAGCTTCCCTGCCCACACTGACTGAGCTGGTGTTGGAGGTGGTCTTGAGGTTCCTCAGAGCGATAGTCCTGGGGGACTTCAGCATCCGTGCCGAAGTCAGTCTTGGAGGGGCAAAGCATGAGTTCATGGCTGCCATGACAACCATGGGCCTGTCTCAGAGAGTGGTGGGCCCCACACAAGTTGGAGGCCATACCAGACATTGATGTTTTGCACTGACCTCGAGGCAGGAGATCCGTTAGTGGGGGAGGTATCAACAGTGCCCTTGTCATGGACGGATTATTATCTCCTCCAGGCCAGTATCCTGGTGCATGTTGGCCCCCGGGAGGGTGTGGAACCAGTTAGGTTGGTTCATCCCTGAAAGCTTATGGAACCAGAAAGGTTCCAGACCACTCTAGGGGATGGTTCCTCTGACATCAAGCTGCTCACTCAATGACCTCATGACCATGTGTAATTTCGTGTTGGTGGAATCTGTCAGCTGTGTGGCCCCCCAGGTGTCCGCTCCTGAACTGCCGACAACACAGGTCCCCGTGGTATACCGAAGAGCTGTGGTGGATGAAGTGGGAAGGGCAGCGGTTAGAGCGATGGTGGCGCCACTTGCATACTGAAGTTGACCAATTGCGGCATAGAGTCTGGTTGCGTACTTACGCCATTGCAGTGCGGACAGCAAAAAAGGTTTTTTTTGCTGCCTTCATTGTGTCCGCTAAGCCCATCCCGGCTGAGCTTTTCCGGGTGGTGAGGGGGCTGGTTAGTCCTGCCTCCCTCTGCCTGGATTCAGAGTCATCAAATGCCTGCTGTGATTTGTTTGTGGACTTTTTTGCAGAAAAAATTGCTCAAATCCACCACAGTTTTGACACAACTTTTTTAGCAGTAGGTGAGCCAGAGGCAGTAGAAGCCCCTTCTTGTCCTGTTTTGTGGGATGAATTTCAGGATGTCGCCCTCAGATGTGGGGGATGCTCTTGGGACTGTTCAAGCCACTTATTGTGAATTAGATCCATGCCCGTCCTGGCTGGAAAGGGCTAGCTGGGAGACACTAGGGCCATTGGTGGCTGGGATAGTCAATGCCTCCCTTGGGGAGGGCAGGGTGCCAGATTGTCTCAAGGAGGCGGTGGTGTGACCCCCTGCTCAAGAAACCATCATTGGACATTGGCATCCTGGCCAGTTATCGACCGGTCTCTAACCTTCCCTTTTTAGGGAAGATTATTGAACGAGTGGTGGCTCGACAGCTTCAGGGCATCTGGACCGGGTCAATCTTCTTGATCCCTTGCAGTCTGGCTTTCGTCCGGGTTATGGCAAAGAGACTGCACTTGTGGGCTTGGTCAACGACCTCTGTCATGAGTTGGACCAGCGTCATTCGACCCTGTTGATTCTGTTAGATCTCTCGGCTGCATTTAATACCATTGATCATGAGTTGTTGGTGATTTGTCTGCAAGACTGGACAGGGATTAGTGGGACTGTTGTTGAATGATTCCGCTCTTTCCTGACTGGGAGAACCCAACGTGTGGTGCTGGGTGACTTTTCACCCTCTCCCTGGGGCCTCACGTGTGGGGTCCCACAGGGTTCCATCTTATCCCCTCTCTTGTTCAATGTGTATATGCAGCCTTTGGGGGAGGTTGTCAGGGAGTTTGGTGTAAGGTGTCATCAATATCCTGATGACACCCAGCTATATCTCTCATTTTCAGTTGATCCAGGTCTGGCAGTCTCAGTGCTTACCCAATGTTTGTCAGTTGTGGGGGATTGGATGAGGACAAGCCACCTGACAAGATGGAGGTGATGGTTGTGGGGAAAGTTGGGGGAGTGATGGCCCCCATCATTGATGGGGTCTGTCCTCCCCTGGTATCTCAGGTCCAGAGTCTGGGGTGCTCCTGGATCCGCAGCTCCACCTGGATGTCCAGGTGGTGGCTGTGGCAAAGTGGGCATTCTGTCAGTTACATCTGGTATGTCGGCTTAGGCCGTATGTCTCGGACTTGGATCTGGCCACAATCGTCCTTGCTTTTATTACCTCGAGACTGGACTACTGTAATGCATTCTATGTGGGTCTACCCTTGGTGCTGGTTCAGAGACTGTAGCTGGTGCAGAATGCAGTGGTCTGTCTCCTAATAGGGATGGGCCGACGCAAGCACATTACACCAGTGCTTCGCTCTCTGTACTGGCTGCTAATAGTCTTCCAGGCCCAATTCAAGGTGTTGGTGTTGACCTTTAAAGCCCTAAACAGCCTGGGCCCCACTACCTACAGGACCGCCTCACCCTCCGGATCCTGGATCGGCCCCTGCGATCGGCCGGGGGCATCCTCCTTGAGGTTCCCTGGGTGTCAACCATGAGGGCATTTTCTGTGGCTGCACCATGGCTGTGGAACTCCCTCCCATTGGAGGTCCGCTTGATCACTGACCTCCCCTCTTTCCGTAGACAGTGTAAGATCTGGCTGTTCCGCCGGGCCTTTACTGAGGAAGATGGGTTGGGTTAGGGAGGGTTTGGGTATGGGTTATTTTAATCTGGGGATTTTAGGTTGTTTTTAATTATGTATTTTAAAATGTTGTTAGCCGCTCCCAGATGCTTATAGCAGGAGGGGGCAGCATATACATTTTAATAATAAATAAATCCTTTGAGGATGCCTCCCCAGTGGCAGAAGCAGGGAGCTGACTGTGGGCTTCCCCCAGATCTGCCTCACTACTGCCACTTTCCCTGGCAGCAGCAAGAGAAGCAGCAATCGGGAGCAGTAATTGGCTGCTTTTAGACGAGCAGGTCGTACTTGCGCGACCTGCTCGCATGATTTTTCAAAATCCTGCAAGACAAGATTAGACGTGACGAGGAATGCGATCAAGGCAGTCGCACATTGTTTACCAACCACGAACTAAATACCTCCCACATCAAGGCATTTAGTTCGCAGTCAGTAAACAATGCGTGACTGCCTTGAATGTGCGTGATCGCATCCCTCATCGTGTCTAATCCCACCTTGTGGGATTTGGTAAAATCGTGCAAGCGGATCTCACGATAGTGGCCCATGTGAGGAACAGACACTGCCTGTTCTCTCTCGCACACACTCACACCCCTTGCACCTAGTTGTTACAAAGTCCCCTAATAGATCTCACAACAACTTCATGCAAGTACCTCCCACTCGCAGCAGCCTCTGATCTCCTTAGAAACTGCCATTAGTGGGTATGCATAGCAACTACATTGCTGCTATGTACTGAGAAATTGGTGGCACCTAAGAAACGTGACAGTGATCGCCCACTTGTGAGTGGTTACTGTTACATCTGTTAACAGTAACATGTACTGCCAACATGTCCATATTAAAGGGGAAACTATCCAGTTCAATCTCGTGGGGATAACTATTATATAAAAAGGGCGTTGCAAGAAACATTCATGAAGTCCTTAACTAGTAGGCATTACTTAGGCATGTCCTTTAACCTTTAGATCCTTGACTTATCTCACCCAGATCTGACCCGTATCCTTTTGCTTGCATGAGATGATCTTACTTCCATTCCTGCTATAGTAGAGAACTACACAGTGCACCTTATTGTTAATCTGCTACACACTTGCTAATCTAGTCCTGAGTCTCATGACAAATTACGTTTTGGATGGAGACAAATAATTAAACTCAGATTAGCAAATTTATATTTGTTTATTACATAAACAAAGGCCCATTCATTTGTAGCTAGTCAAGGGAGGTGTTTTTGTTTTTAATAGGAATGAGCAAACATATTAACAGACAGCAGTGGGGTGGAAATAGTTCCCAGTTTACAAAAGTGAATTTGCTTTTGTTATTAACTCAGTGTCAGCAATAAGCCTGGTGCTGAACACAGTTGTGATTAGAGACAGGTCCTTGTACCAATGGGCACAATCTAGGAAGGGAGACAAGGGAAAGGGTAATATAGGGGAAGACAGTGATACATTCAAGAAGGTGAGAAGTTGCAGGTGTCTGTGCTTAGCTGAATTACAAACAGAGGAGGGGGGACACCAAAGGATAAGTAAGAAGAAAAGCATCAGTGAGCAATCTACGATGGTGAGGAGTTAGGGAAAGCTTGATAGAAGAGGTGGGTTTTTTAGGAGAGATTTGAAGGTTAGGAGGGAGAAAAGCATATAGGAGGGAGTTCCAGGTGTCAGTTGCAGCATGGGAGAAGGGTTGAAGACAATTTAGGACGCATGAGATTCTATGGTGGTGAGGGTGGTGGCAGAGGAGGAGTGAAATCCCTAGGTGGCAATGTAGTGGTAAATATTAGGACAGAGAGATGGAGGAAGCAAAGCCATGAAAAGCCTTATAGGAGATGAAAAGTACTTGTGCTGTAGGAAGAGGAAGGGAGCAGAAGAGGGTTTAAACATGATCAAAGTGGAAGGGACAATGGATGACCTTGGCAGCTGAGTTCTGAACAGAAGTGAGAACAGGGAAAGCCAGGTAGAAGGAGGTTGTAATAGTCAAGGCAAGAGATCACATAAAGCATGGACTAGGATTTTGGCAGTGGGAGTAGTAAAGACAGGCTGGATCTGAGGGATGTTATGAAAGGAGAAGTGACATGTCTTGGCAAAAGACTGGATACAAGGAGCAAAGGAGAGGAAGGAGGCTTTACGCCTGGAGCTGGATGGTGACATTGCCAATGAATATCAAGAACAAAGATGGAGATGATGATTTAGGTAGGAAGGTGAGGAGATCAGTCTTGGACATACTAAGGGCGCAGTCAGACGTGCGTTTAAATCGCACAGCCGCCGCAGCGGCAGTGTGTGATTTAAAGCACCGCACACTTCCGGGTTGGTCTGAATGCAACATTTCCGCCTAACCCGACCTGTTGGAGTGCGGTTTGAAAAGCTGCTCCAAGCAGCTTTTCAAACCGCACTCAAACAGTTCGGGTTAGGCTGAAATGTGCGCACTCACCGTATTCAGACCAACCTGGAAGTGCGCGGTGCTTTAAATTGCATGATGCTGCTGCCGCAGCTGTGCGATTTAAACGCACGTCTAAATGCTGCCCAAGTTTGAGATGATGGTGATATCCAAGCAGAGATGTCAGAGAGACAGTTTGTGGTGAAGGGAGGGGTTGAAGCTGGTTATGGAAAAACAGAGTTGGGTGTCGTCAGCACCCAATTGATAGCAGAAGCTGGGAAACCCTCTGAGTTTTCCCACAGACCAGAACAGAACCCTGCCAAACTCTGATTGAGAGAGAAAGAGAAGTGGAAGAGGTACCAGCAAGAAAGATATTGAGGGAGCAGTTAGAGAGACCGAATAAAATACCAGAGAAGCAGATAATCTCCAGCAGAGTCTTATCTATAAAGGGAAACTCTCTTATAGAGGGTGTGCAAAGTATGGGTGTGTTAGGATTCTACATGCAGCCAAAAATCTCACAGCAAGGCTACCTTATTAATACAGCATGATCCAAGTTCAGAACCTGGAAGGAAACTAATATGGGAACCAAAACACCCTTTCAGCTGATCTCCTCAATGAGAAAAAATATCTGAACAAATGTAATACTGATCTACTTATGAGATATATTGACATACCTATGACTCCACCAACTTGACCCAACAAACTCAAGAGTTTCTATATAATTCAGCCCTCCAGTGGTTCTCAAATGTTTTTGACCACAACTCTTGCCCTTCTGGTGATACATCCCACCACAAACCTATGCATACACCTTGTACCTATTCCCTTTACAACTCTGTCCTTGCTTCGTCTGTCTTCCGCTTGTCCCCTCTTCACTTGGTTACCTCCCTCTTTCCATCATGTTTCCCCACAGACTCTATGTTGCTGGTGCTACCATAAGTTCTTTTCCTCAGACTGGCTAAGCCAGGGACATTTTCAAAATGGCAGTGACGTCCCATTACTTGAATGTAAAGTTTGATTGGTGGCTACAGCACCAGTCAGAATTCTGTTTACATAGGTGAACAGGGCAACCACTACTTTGAAAATTCCTCCCGTTCAGCCAGAACAGAGCTAGGCGCTTAGCAGATACACCCTTTTCACCCAAACTCTCCCAGAGTGAGACCCATTTTCTCAAGTCATGCTTTTAAAGTAGGACCCCTATTTGGGTCTTTTTTGGAAGAAACTTGCATGAAGTTTTCTTTCTTCTAAAATGTTTCCTAGTAACTCAGTTTAACTCTGCACTGATATTTTATTGGGTTTTTTGTTGCCTTTGCAATAAGAAATCATCGCATTACACTAGCAAAAATCAACGTAATCAAGCACTATTCATTTATTTGTTATTTTGACTTCTTATACTGCACTTTATTATACCACTATAACTGTGATCAAAATTCATTCCTCCAGACCGTCCAAAGCCTGTGCAAAATAAATCAGAAAGCAACAAAGAAAACTACATAAAGCCAAGCCAAGCTTTAAAAAAAATGGATTCAGGGAATGTGGTTAGGAGAGGAGCTTCAGCAGAGAAATATTAAGAACACATCTGCTTTGCTTCTGTTTACAATAATCCTTTGTAAACTGTGCTTGTGTGGCTCCTGGGTAGCATGGCCCTTACTGCAGGCTTTTGTCAGTGTGCATTAGGGTTGTGTTAAAGGCACTCCAATGGAATTTACAACCCCACATAACATTCTAACTCCCTGCAGTGCTACCTTTTAGATACTATCCCTGGCTCATTCAGCAAGACTAAATATGAAATCTAAATTTGCTGTAAAGCATCCATGTTAACTCTGTGCTTTGGGAAGCAACAGATTTCTTTCCTCCCTCCCCCCAGTCCCTTTCCTTGTTCTTTGTACTGTAATATGGTGTGAGGCATCAGATGCTGGGAAGAATAACAACAGAGAGATAGATAATCACGGCACTGAAAACGTGCAGCAGCAGCTGGAATGTGTTTAATTCTGCTTTCTCACCTGCTGCAGCCCTTTCTGAAGAGACTGGCTTTCTCTGCATGCTACTCCTCCCCCCAAAGCACACTGGAAATAACTTGTTAGCATTCCCACAGATTTATTCATCTCCATCTCATGTGCAAATGATCATTATTATTTTTATCTCTGATGATCATTATTATATTGCTTATATCTGGATATATGAAACGCTGGTAAATATTGTACATCGTTGCAAAGACTCTAAATGTCAAACAGCTCCTTTAGTTTTCAGGTCCTCACTATAATGACTTTTGAATCTAGTAAGAAATGCTTGGAAGCAACATCAAAGTGCCTGTCACCATGTATTCTTTTTAAATTGTTCCTCCCAGGACAACTCACGTGAAGCCTGCTGTTTCTCTTAGGCATTGCTTGTGGTATAGTGCCATCTGCTGGCAGTGGCAACTGAACTGGACAACTGGGCATCTAAACATTTATTGCACAGAGGAGGCTGAAAGCAGAATGTGAAAGACATCAATAGTTATATTGCAGATCCTATAAATGGATCAACATGTCTTCCTCCATTCCACCCCACCCCCCTTCTTAACACTCCAAGAGCACAATTCACAAGTGAAATGAGGGAGGGGAAAAACCAACAATAAAAAAACCATCTTTAAAGGGTTTGGGCAGCCATGTTGGGAGAGGTGCTAATTAGTGCCACCTTCTGCTTCCAAAGCAGGTGACAGACATGTCTTCCTGTAAATGAGTAAAAGATTGTGCTCCAGGGAACCTGTGGGAGCTGGGATGGCTAATGACATAAAATTAATAATAAAAATAATAATTAATTAGAAACAGTTTTATTTATCTAGCAATCTTCTGAAAAGCTGGCAAGTGGCAACTAAGCCTTATTTTAAAAACCTTGAGAGAGTGTGGTTGCGTGTTGGATCCAAACGTAAGAGAGAGACTAAGTAGTTCAAATGATATCTTTTATAGCATAGTCAGTCAGACTACGTTATGCTACATGCCTGAGGAAGGGTCCTGCATGGCCCGAAAGCTTTCACGTTCTCACCAACAAAAATTGGTCCAATAAAAGGTTATTTGAACTACTTTTAAAAACTGTAACCCTGTAGCTTGCTGTAATGGCAATGGGATTTCTACAAACAACAGAGAAAGCTGGTCTAGAAGTGAACCCACCAACAAAATAGGCTGTGTGGTGCAGTATAAACCTGAAGATAAACAACAGCTAACCGACACCAAATAATTACAAACCGAGAGTTCTCTTATAATGGAGACCAAAGCCCCCTATCATCCTGAGAAGATATCATGTAACAATATAAATCAGAAGAAATTCCTCAAGTATGTACTGAAAAAGGTACAACACACAGTACAAGCTGTGAAAAGTCCAAAGCAAAAATCCTGTGAAGACTTTAGTCCGACATTTCGCCACTACGTAGCTTTCTCAGGGATTTTACTTCAATCTTCAGGATGTTTTCTTAGTACCACGAGCAACAGCACAAAATACTTTCTAAAAAGACAAACACAGCCAATGATCTCACACTCTGTGCAATATAAGCAGCATATAAGCCCCTGCATTGACTTACCTGCTTCCTCTGCTGAGCGCCGCCTTCATCTCGCCGGCGAGGGGTGGGTGGGTCCTGGTGTCGCCGCCGCTCATCCCGTGGACTTGCAGGGAAAAAGAACAAAAGACCTATGAGCATCTGAGGGGGCGGGGGGGAATCGTAGAAGCCGGTTGGGAGAGCCGGCTTGTCCCCTCCCCCACCCAGAAATAGCCAGGGCTTTAAAGCCCCGCACCCAGCAGCTTGTGCCACAGGCCGCGAGCTGAAGGGCCGCGGCCAAAGGGCGCGGCGCTTTGGGGTGCTTCGGGGCTGCAGGGGGTGGCAGGGGGGGACGTTGTCCTGTTTTTGTGGGATTCTTTTTTGGTCAGGGCTAGGGAGGAGGGGCGGGGGTGTAAGAGGGATGGTTAGAGGATGGGGGTAGGGGAGGGTTCCTGGAACTGACTCTGGTGACAACAGGGGAAGTGCTGGGGGGAGGGGTTTTGTGGTGGGGAGGAGCCCGCACCCAGTGAGAGAGGGAGTTGGACGGGGGGATATGGCCCCTACCAGCCCCTGGTGGTAGAAGGATGGCCAGTGGGGGGGTGGGATGGGAGAAGGCCATGGGGTGAGCAGCTGGGT